>JAPWLS010000343.1:0-171790 GCA_028551675.1 Tineola bisselliella
TTTTGAAGTGGAACAGACGAAAGAACAGACGAATTATTGGCTTTTCAAACAAAACCCGAAGTTAAAGAGTTATTTGAGTAATTTAATAAAGTCGTCTTGTAACGGCCGCATCAGGTGCGCCGCCTTCCATCTCGTGTTTTACACCCTCTACAGGTACACCACATAAAGCCAATTATGAAATAAGCTGCATAAATTAAAACGCGAAAATCCGAGCGCTCCCTCGCTTTATTTGAATTTAGATGTCTAAGCTTACTGCGCGCCTCATTTCGAGAACATTACTCTCCGCACAACAATAAAACTCATTAATTCCTCTTGCGGTCGTGTTTTATAAATGTTTCACGTATTAATAAAATTAACAAAGCCCCGGTTTGCGAAGAGGGCTACTTTTCCCCGACAAAGCGTTGGAGCGCAGCACAATGGCAAATGTATACTCTAAAATAAATACCAGGAATTTAGCAAACAGAGCATGCACAAAGCGTCCACCTGCTGAATCTGCGTCACCGGCGATCATTTTACATAGAATAACAAAAAACTGAATCCTTTATATCCAACCGCAATAGCTTAGTATCTTTATATATTATTTCTCATCAACAAATCACACTCGACTCGATTTCCTCAAAGATCGTTTCCGTCTATTTTTTATGATGTCTAGTAGTAATTTGTTGGGATTTCATAACGCCTCTCCCTTCACAATCTGATGTCAAATCCATTGACGAGTGCGGATTGGACTGTATTCGGTCTTATCATCAAATTTACACTTCAATCGTTGTTTTCATTTACATTTATTTTAGCAATTACACATTAATGATTATACAAACATTATTTGACTCTTAAAAATTACTAGTAGCTCACTTTCTACTTTCAAGGAGTATGCATTACATTATAAAGAATGACATTAGGATATAACGAGATGTCAACTGTGGTGGACATTCGGTTTGTCAAGGCAGCATAGACAGATATCATAAACCTAAATTTTCCAAAAACCTACTAAATAAAATAAAGCTTAATAAAATGCTGACAATGCGGCGAGTAATACTTTAATCGTGTTTCAAGTGAGCCTTTGTAGTCTACGCTCTACACCCCACAAATTACGAGGAAAAGGCGAAATTTAAATACCCGACGGCGAAAACTGTTTTACATGTAAGAGATGCATTTTGCATTTAATGTGAAACTTAATGGCGCGACATTGTTTATTCACACCACAGCCATATATGTTATTCCAAATTTTTATTTCAAGTTTTACTATATAAGAATGACAGACAGGCGCATAATGGTTATCAGCCTAATTTACCGACCCTGAATGAAGTTTAAACAGCGAACAAGAACAGTCTGCTGTGTAAACCTAGCGATGTCAGTTGGCATACTTTAGTAGGTACACTACTAATTCTTATATTCATAACACCTATTTCAAATTAATAGAACCAAAATACAGACTTTAAAATATCTTTATAAGTTCTTATAAGAAGACATAATTACAATTATTTAAATGAAAGCGTCGCACAAGCCTTCATTAATATGCACTGAAACGTTAAGCAACTTAAACCATTCAAATAAAAGTTTTGAGACACCTGCAAATCATGGCTGTTCGTCAAAACAATAAAAACTTATATTTAAGTTAAAATTTAAACGTTGAAAACTCAGTAAATAGCGCTTTATTTTTGTTTTATTACACAAACAATTTATTCTTTATATTCGTAGAAAAAATAGCTAATTAATTGGCGTACTAATACAAGTAGGTACATAAACAATCAATTAAACATATTGTGTATATTTATTACAATACGTCAGATGCAACATTGTTACGCTTTGAAAAGTTTATCTACTTTTTTATTTAGTTTAAATATTGGTGGCAGTACCAACTATCTATTTTTACTGATAATTATTTATAAATATTGCATCCAGTTCAAATATTTGCCACTAGATGCCGTAACTGATTTGGTTTACTTTGAAAGGTATTGTACACAACTGCATGATAATGTGTTAAAAAATAGTAACGTGAGGGAGAATATCCTGTCTACCCAATTCTGTTAAAAACACACGTGTGAAGATCGTATAAAGCTTCGTCGTATAATGTTAAACGAATTACTTAGTAGACTGTTCGTTAGTTTATCTTGTTTTCTTTCGAGCGGTTTTACAAAGGCCTGCGATCACAGACTCAATTAAAACAGCACACACATCGTACGCCGCCTTGCGACCTAACCCTGTTAGCATACAATTGACTGTTAAACGTTTTTCTCTTGAGCCACTTACACGTTGAATAAAATAACAGTATGTAATTATTGGACACGGATATAAATGCGGAATCAATTACTTTACGTTTTAATTAAGATCGTTATGTCTGAATTTATTCACGAACATGGTTTAACAAATTTGAAAGAGTTAATGCCGTTTACTATAGGGCTATTAAATCTATGAGACGTTAAATGCTTTGTAGAGAATTGTTTGATTTTTTGTTGTTTCCTTTTAAATTTATTAAATCATAGTATTTGTTAATGTTATTAACTATGCTTATTAGTTTTTTTAGATTATCAAAAGCTTATGTTGGCTTAGGACTGGATAAATCCGGATTTTTTCCAAGAAACAACGACCTATCTCACCACTTTATCGAAGGATTTTCTACTTTACTCAACCAAAAGTCATTTAATCAGGGATAAAACACGAGGAGGCGTCAAAACCGTATCTTGACCAATGGACGACTAAGTCCTCCCTCTTAGAACACTTAAGATAACAATTCTTTATTGTCGAGATTAACTTTCGCAAGTTTGTCCCTCACAATGAGGACTGAGATTACATGGTGATAAAAAACGGGATTTCTTCTTTATATGTATGTATACCTACTATCCTATTATGTAGTCGAATCGTCATTTTTTTAGTAACCTAGTACAAGACAACACATTATGAGATATTAATCTAGAAAATAAAGAAAATTTATATAAACTGTAGTCAGCTACACTACGCCGTTTTAGGAGACTAGTGTGCACTGTCTCGATAAACCCAGCTTCTTATTAATAACCCCATACATCTGATACCATTGGAAGTGATAGGATGCAGCCCTGGAATGGTAAACTGATGTAATAACCATCGCCAGTTGCCTATTTTAGAGATACTTTTACCTTCTGAAAAAAATTCAATACATTATAAGCTTATGTACGTCGTACGTTATATTAGTATCATTTATAATAAAATATATCATTGTAAGATTTTCGTATAATAAATTAAAATTTTATTGACAATTAGAAATGTTAAATTACTCAGTTAAGATAATAAACTCCACCGTTACAGTGTCTCCTCGCTTGTGGGATGTTTAATATCGTAAAATTGCGTTTATTTGAAATACCTTTTAAGCCTCGATTGGGTAATTTGCGTTCAGTCTATCAATTTGTTAGCAGAGCACTCGTTGACGTCACCGTTTGTCTTTCTACGAAATAATAAAGTTAACTACGCCTTTACATTGGGTTAAATAAACTAGAGAAGACGAATACGAACGTCGATATTAATAAAAATGAATATATTTTTAAATTAAGTCATCGTGGTCGCTGCAAGATTAGGCTGTATAATGTTTTGTTAAAATTGGAAAAAACTAGCTCGCGTTTAACCTTAGACATATTACCAAATAACTATAATTTAAAACGCATAAAACAAAAAGTCAGTCTAATTTATACGATAAAATTTTTAATTAGTCATAAATCTCCATCATTTGTTAATTCTGTTCTTCTTAAATAGCTGGTAACCCAATTCCCAGTTTACGACCAGACCAATGTTTATTTGTGCGCCTTCCCGCCTGTAGCATGCAATGTAAAGTTACGACCGCGAACGGTGTCTTATATTTTATTATAGGCGCCGCTAAAATATTCCCTTCTCGAGTTAAATTTAGACAATAAATCGTAGTAACTATTGAAATAAATTTTATATTACAAGACTCATTGAAGCGTTTTGACGGTTATCGATACTTTTAGGTGTTTTAAGAAAAAGATGGCTATTGTGTTAAACTGACTGTCTACGTCGAAGTGACTTTAAAATAAACAATTTAAGATATTTTGTTGAGTTTGACAAAAGAGAGCAGACTAAAGTTGTTATAACTAATTAATATAGAATTCAATTATAGGCCCTTATGGTTGTAAAATAAAATAAAAGAATAATTTTAATAATTAATTTATTTTACTGCATTAAGTAAATATTTTATTCACAATGTTTAAAGTAATTTAGTTTTATGATTAATAATAAAATAAAAATTCCAAATAATATTGTATAGCAATGTAGATTAGTATAAAATATTTCGTGTCTTGCGAAATTAATTATAAAACGCGTGTGAGTTATCAATTTAGTCTCAAATCGTCTGTAAAATCAAATTGTAAAAGTATTCTTTATAAACCTTATGTTATGAAGATATTTAAGTTTCAGAATTATATGAAGAACTCGAGACGCGTTCTACAAATATGTTAACACGGACCAAACGGACGGATAGTCAGTTAACAATGCATGTATTTAAAAAAAACTTGTTTATTTGTTTAGAATGGTAACACAAAGACGAGATAAAGTAGTTAATTATATATAATATTTTCTTATTAAAGGCCGGTAACTCAATTCTGGATTACTAAGGTCGACTTGCATAGTTAGTTACTACCTAACGCATTTTAAATACCATAAGGTGAATTAAATCTTTTGAATCAAGAACTGCGGAAGGTCGCCTTATAATTAAGGAAACATTGAATTACCAGCCCTAAATCTTTTAGTATACACCAAAGTGAAAGTCAATTTTGTAATGAGATAGAATTACAAAAAAAATCATCTATTGTTCATTAAAGCCAAATCAGCTTGATAGTACGCAGCTCAATATTTAAACATTGTTATAAATAAATTAAATGAAGACATAATACAGTTTTAAAAATATTCTTAATAACTTAATAAAATATTTCGAGTAAATACTAACACGATAAATACTAATAATACATTTTGTGTGGATTTATAACAATATATAAAATATTTTATTTCAAGTTACATTTTTCGATCAATTTGAAAAAAACAACCACAACATTGGAATCATTTAAAATTCCGACTCATAACATTCATATGATTTTGTTACCGTAACTTTTAATTGGTGATTATCAATACGGTGACGGCATTACACCACTTTCGCGGCTTTGTTACGCCGCCAAAGCAAACATTGTTGTCACCCTATCTCGGTTTAAGTGAGCGCATCCAAAGTGACACAACGTCACAACAAAGAGTCACAGCCGAATGATCCCAGAAGTATTCCCCATTTTATATCTATTTACACACATAGTGTAACAAAATTAGCTGAATTGACAGAATTATATAAAAATATAGCTCTCGTTTACTCGATTCAGGCACGAGATCTAGTACTTGACTTAGCCTAGATTCACAATATATACTCGAAAAACCAATGTGACATTTAGTTTATTTTGTTATAAAAATTCAAATATTAATCTAAAATTAATTGGTCCCAACTAACTATTCTAAAAGTGTCGCGATGAAATTTCCACTTACTATCGGGAATATTGTATAAGAATTTGTGTTTATATTCCGTTCTGTTTAAAACTTTATGCGTTACCTATAAATACATTAATACGAGTTAAACTTACATACAACCTTTTATCGTAAAATTCTTATTTCACTATCCTTTGGATCGATTTTTATTCGATATCTTGTAAATATATTAGAAAATAAATAGTAAGTCAAAGGCGGAACGCGATTTGTTACAATTTCCAAGTCTTTTGAAACGTTGAAGTATGACGATAAAAGGTTTTGTTTTTCAGTTTATTTCTTATATCATCCCATGGTCACCTTCTTTCTTGGTCATTTATTTCAATCTGTAAAAAATATTATTATTATTACCTAATAATATAACATTGCGATTTTTTGCTATTATCACTTTTAGTGGTAGCTCAGTGAGCATAATAAATAGCAATGTACCAACTAAGTAACAGTCAAGTGATGAGAGTAAATCTTATTTATTGTAATAATAAATCACAGTAAAATGTCACAATATCAACAAATTTAAGTTTAATTATATCGACCACGTCTTCAAAGATAAAAATAAAATCATCAAAATTGTGATTGATACGTTGTTTTGAAAACCTTTTGCCAAAATTAGACATTGCTATTTTGGTTAAACAATAACAAATTATATAATTTTTATACCAAAATTGTCCTAAACATAAAGAGGTATTTATAGATGAAGATAGACATCAAGGCTTAATGATCGAGCTATGGACCAATAATATTGTTTACAATCTTCTAGACAAGTCTATGCTCCTAGAGGCAGAATTATATCAAGATAACATATTTTAAACTAGTGCATTTCCCCAAAATAATTTTCTTGCACCGTGGCACCTTGCCAAAAATAACTTTAAAAGAAACTAAAATTATACAGACGCGGGAATGTCACAACGTTATCATTTGCACTATTGCGAATTGTAATTTTTAGTAGTCCCGCATGTGATCACATTCCGCCTGATTTTAAGTTGATTTGAAGTCCACGATCGGGAATAACCTTTACCACAAATGCATATATGAAAGCATCAGGCACCTTCGCTATGCTGGCTTAGGACAACGAGTGTGCACCATGGTACCGGCCAAAATTTTTATATTACATATAGACAGAATTTTCATCAACCCACATCCTTAATAGCTACCTTATTTTCCTTAGTTCTTCTCAAAATTAGCGGAGAAGACGGAGCTGGTGAACCTCTTTCTCTCGCTTCAACAATTCTTCTAGTCTCGCCGATACGGTCCATCGCTTCTTTGGGCAATAATTTCCACACAGCAGGTGTAAATAACTCTGCATCCAGCATGATGTCTTCTCTTTTGTCGAAAAACCAACCAACTATTGATCCAACTACTGTTGTTGTGAGAAGACCAATAGGCGCTACCCAATGATATGACAACCGGAACCACGGAAATACTGTTTCAGGGTCCTGCGAAGTAAATGCTCATTAAACTAGAAAGTTAACGCTAATACCCAATGATTATAATCATCTATCCATCAAACATTAACAGATTATCTCACCAAAGAATCTATTGGTACATAAGTGCTGTTTGCAGCGCATTCCTCAGAAATAGGCAAAGCTGGTGCTCTTAGACCTTGTGCTGCTGCAAATTGAATACCTAGTGACGTAATGCTTGTTATCACAGCACCTGCAATGCCACCGCATATTGCACCTCGATGTCCAACCCACCAGCAGACCATGCCCAGCGTGAAAATGCCGCACGTTGTACTAGCAGCGATTGCTGATAAAGCCGTCGCTACACCTGAGAAATGTTTTGTTTTTTTTTATATATTTAAGAAAAAGGAACAAGCGACAGAATGTAAATAACCGCTAAAGTAATAAATTAATTATAATAATGAAAATAATTTCAAAAATTGTATGACGAAATAGTAAGTCTATTTTCGCATCAAAAAGACAACAGAGTGACCTATTTCGATTTCAAATTCTTATTAATAAACAACACCACGTGCTTGAACTTATGATATATATTTTAATCTTTATATAATGACGTATCTTTATCTATTTGTAGCATCAATTATTGGCTGTTAGATGTATATTTTTATATTTATATTTTAATTTGTGTACTCAAAGTAAATACATATGAGCGACGGTTCTGGAAGACGTGTATAAAATTTTCCATAGTTTTGTCTCTCTCATACGTCGGTTAAAAACAGAGACAAAATAAAGTAAGTTTCGATTTCAGTAGTCGATCGATTAGTAACCTTTGAATGGCTGTACGTTAACATTTTAAAAGTAGCTGAATGTACTATATGTCTTAGTGGTACATTACTATTAATTTCTCTATTCTTGTATGAACTACGACTGTTGCAAGACAGGGACAACAAATAATAGATAATTTCAAGTTTATTTATTATATTATTATTTAGTAGACTTTTTCATGGTACCGCTTCTCTTTGGACTTATTTCACGCTTCGCCACTGTTTCTTTATTTTTTTTTAAATTTTACACTTCGTCATCATGTCACTTTCATATCTTTGAAAGCTAATATTGACTTACCAAGAACGCCACCAAGTTTGTCAATAACCATCAGCATAGCCATAGCACTGATAGCGAGGCCAGCGCTGATAGCCCGAGCAAACAAGCCCTCGTAAAGGGGACGTAGACGTTTTTTTAACCACCCTCGTAGTATATCTTCAACTGCGACTAAAGCACACGCGTTTAGAACTGATGATAAGGAACTATAATAAAATAAAATAAATATTTAACATAGCTTGGAAGTAGTCGGGTATAAACTTGTGCAGTCTACATGAAATCAGCATAGCGGGACTAATGCTGCTAGAAACAATATTCCCCGCATTCGTCCATTCATAAACAGCTACATATTATTTTAAAATTTAAATAAAATTTATTACCGAGTCTAAAAAGTATCACCAAAACTCACCTCAAACCCGCACCAAATACTCCAGCTAAGAACACACCAGCTAACCCAGGCAGATGTTGAATATTGGCGACCCAGGTTACAAAAGCTGGTAATAACCGGTCATCCACGGGCGGTGCTCCACCCGGACTGCAACCGCCGACCTGCCAAGCAGTCCAAGCAGCTAACCCACACCACACACAAAGAGATATTGCTAATATAGCACCCACACAGAATATTGCTAATGCTCTGAAAAGGAAATTTATTTATATCATGTCTAAAACCCCTATCTTTACCACCTTTATTGAACGATATTCTAGCAATTATAGTATATGTAGTAATAATAATAAAGAGTAGGTACTCACTGCACGGCGTCTTTCTTTGAAGGTAACGCAATATATCGCTGAACCATTGTCTGATTGACCGAGTTGAAGCATGTCCAATACAAAAAGCCACCAACTACAGAGCCCCAACCAGTCTGACGTTCAAAAGGTGAAAAGTTCCAACTAAAAATATTTTCGCCTTATTTTTTATCAAACATACAATGTACTATAGGCGTTGAATGTTTTCAATAAAAGTAATAGTAATACAATAAAAAAAGGAAAAATCTCTGTACCTCGTATTAGTCTTTCGACCGTATTACACAACAGGGCACAGTGAGGTCCTTAAATAAAAGTACAATTCTAATAATAAAAATAATAATTAAAACTAGATAAATATAAAATAATATACTACAGTACTAATAAATCATTTAAACCTCATACAACATTATAGAAATAATTATATTTCACTATTATTATTTTACTAAAGAATATCTTTGCAATATTATCTTAGGTTATTCGCAAACAAATCAACTAATTTTACGGTTTCTATCGCGTTTATTTTAATTATTTCAGTCCGGCCTTACGACCGAGAACTCGCGACAATCACGATGGCTGTAAACCATTCGAAACATTACTTTAAACTCAATATCAAGCATAAAAAGACTTACTCACTTAGAAAAATCCAGTCTACCAGTTTCAATGCTTATATCAAGGATAGTTTTTACACCACCAACAGCTAAACTTCCAGCTGCTGCCACAAGCACTACTCCAATGAACATGACGCCCGTTTGTACTGAATCAGTCCATACCACTGCTCTGAGACCACCCTGGTAAACAATAAGTTAATCAAATTATGTAGCGTGAAATAAGTGTGAAGGGAAGTCCAAGCATAAAAAAGAATATAAACTACGGAAAAAAGATTTAAAATAATAGGTAAGCTAGTGCCTGCTGTCCCTGTCACTCTTGCAGCGCAGTCAAATACGAGTGCAGAGAAAGAATACACCAAACGCACTTCTTTGAAATCATTTAAAACAACTAAGGTAGCACATTAACATCTTAATGAATACTTACTAATACTGTATAAATACCACAGACAACCACCATAATACCGCCAACGGCAAAGACATTTAGTCCAGTCACTGTAACAATATATTGTTTATAGTTTCAAATTACAAAATAAAATTCAGTATATTAACATTTATATGTTTTTTTTTGGCATTATACTCTCCTCTCGCCTATGTATAAAAAAAATATTACTGTTTTTTTTTGCAATAAAGAATTTATTTATTTATTTATTATTATACTACTTTTATAATTTTTAGTATCTTATTTGGTTGGTCCACAGAAATAAGTAAATAAGCCAAAAAAAAAAAACCTTAAGGTTGTTAACGGATATTACCCCTCTGAAGTATATCTGGAGCCGTTAAGTTTGAAGGAAAAATTTTATACTAAAGCAAAAATCGAACATCTTGATTAAAAATAGAATTAGAGTTGTCATTCATTCATTCTTTCAAGAATGACAACTAAACTCTATTTATAGTTTAAATTAAATGCATCCACGCTGATGGCAGAAACTATGATATTTGAAATATGTATTTGAGATAATATTAAAATAACTTATAAAATCAAAGCTTTATTTATGAAAAATGAAAAAAAAAATTCGTTCATACAAATTCTGCTTGCTATGACGTAAGCAGCAAGTGAGGGCAATTTAAGGACACATCGTCTCTTTTTTTTTATAGAAGCAATAAGCAATAATTAGTATTTTTATAATACAAAAAAGCAAATTAAATTATTTTACGAATAAAATTACAACTTACATTGATTAAATGCTAACGCAGGAATATAAACAACCATCGGCAGGAACAATACCTTCAAACGAAAATTAATATGTTAAACGAGGTCATTAAAGGTTAAACGTATTCGAGAACCAAACACAATGATCGAATGTTATAAAATTGTACACTATTCCAAAAGCCATTTTAGCAATTCCGAGATGTCTTTGGGGGTTTAATCTACCAAATTCTAAAGCAAATAGAATAATAAATGATACTATAAAATCTTCATGTTCAATTATAAAAGTACCTAAACCATAAGTAATAAAACATCTTTATTGAATAATCTAAACGAGCATAATTAGTGTGCCAATAAAGACCATATCACTTCAGAGTTCAGTACAAAGTCCATAATCGTCTATGGAGAAATATGATTAACTTAATGGAAAAGAAACAATTGCTGTTGACGTTTCGTGATACCATAACGAGTTCCTTGTTTACTAAACTATAAAATATTCCTTAAACTACAGCACCACAGAAATAATTTTGATACTCGATCAATTTCCGAACGCACTTTATATATTTCTTTAAAATTTGAATTTAGAAACGGAAATTAACGATTTTAAATATTATCTCTCTGTCTTATCTAGTTTATTCTTATGTAAATATTAATCCTTAGATATATTTTTATTTAAGTGTGACTTTTATAGTTTTATTACTTAATACCGCTGTATCAATTCAAATTTTAGAAGTGAATTTATTTCGTATTAATTATAGCGTTTGACGTTCACAATACGCGTAGAACACGTTGCTATGACATACCGAACGCTTGAGGCATTTAAGAATTATGTTCAAAGTCCATTTAGCTGCCAACGACCTTTCGCAAGTGCCCAAAAAAATTGCAGTAAATACACACCTGTCTTAGTATAAAGACGATTTTATTTAAAGTGGTGTACGAAGACGATCCTATTCCAAATTACTTATAAATGTATTTAAGTTTAAGTGTTATTTATCATAATAATAAATCATTTATCATAAATCTTTTTGTAAGTATTAAAATACTATTGATAAAGAAATTTGACCTTTACTACACGTGTAAAATGAACTATAGTTCTGTCCACGATAAGAGAATCTGTCAATACCATACTAATACTATACTATATCATTTTACTTTTAACAACTATTTAAATATTTCGGAAATACGCGTACAATTTTTTTTTAATCATTAGAACGCTATTCTTGTTTACAAAATTTCCCGATCAAATCTCGTGGATCGTGATGTGATTTATTAATAGGCGAAGACTCAATTCGCGTCAACTTTTCCGATATGAATAATCATGGATACGATCGAATAACGAAACTCCGTGAGTTCTGAGCGAGCCCCCATTCAAGGCCACTCCACTCGAGTGTCTATTGGAAAAATTTGCAGACGCACACCTTTTAAGCGCGATTTCTGCGACAGGATTGCATATACGGGTCCTTGTACTTTATAAAAATACCAAATACTTTAATTAAAATGTCCTTTGAAAACCGCTCTAATCGAATTCATAAGCGTGGGTAGAAACGAAATCTCCTAAAATGCTTAAAGATCATAAATTATCGAAATTGTTGATGGAACTAAAAACAAACACAAATCTTAATATAGCCTTAAATAAAAATTATTCATAGTTTAAATAAAAATGTAAAATCATGCATTTAGTATTTCACAGTTATTAAGAACGTGAAGAATTCTATAATTGCCCAACCTTGATTCATACTTTTCATGAGACTATGTCAATTTTATGCTATACTTGTAAAAGTTCTCACCTCGTCCAGTAAAAATAACACAGACGCAACTGCACGTACATGTCGATTGAATCGTAACTCCAAATACTGTTGACAAAACAATTATTTATTAATAATATTTTTGTACAAATTGTTTTTAATCACGTTCAATCAAAAATTAATTAAATAATAGATAAAAAATATTAACATATAATTTGTACATGCAGTAGTGATCTATAAATCACTATCTATACGAAATTAGACAAAATAAATACTGTCGCAAAAAAAATGTAATAGAAAACCAACCTTTTACATAAAGAAAAAAGTATTTATTTAAAATAAAAAATAAAGTAAAAATAAAAAAAAATAACATCAGGCGGAGTGTGGTCATATGGCATGCTAATATAAAAAAAAACTAATTAGTAAAAATTCGTAATGTAACTTGTTTTAAACCCAACACATTGCCGTATCGGAAATACAGGTCTTATGACACCATTTGCTAGCTAAATTCTAGTTTGATGTTTCTTAAACTACCAAAGATGTGATTGTCTCTCCAACAAGTAAAAATATATAAATTAGGAGTTTCACCGAACTGTTTGAAACAAAGTGCATTAATGAACGCAGTACGTACACATATCACGAAATATATTGAATGATTCAAATTCAGTGCAAAAGTTGAATCTAATAAGGGCGTAGATTCACCCATCAATGATAGTGTCAATCAAAACCAAAAGGTATTAACCCCCAACTTGTACATTACATTACCTTATCAGTTAAAATGCGATTGTTTTATCATTTAAAATAAACACAAGTTTAGATTTCGCTAAATAATCTTTTGTCAATTGCATCCGTGATCTTTTGATAATTATGTACATAAAAACTAAAATATGAACAAACACATAAATGTAAAAGTAAGTTGAACAGATTTCGTTATTAAAACAAGAATAGAAGTTTTTAAATAAGAAAATTCTGTAAAAAAAACATCTACAAGAAATACAGGCAAGGTGTTACTTATAGGCTATTCAAAATATTTTTGATAAAAGTCAAGGACATAAACGTCAAAGTCAAATAAGCAATTGTACAGAACAGGTTATTATTTGGAAACCAAACATGTGCAGGAAAGATGTCGCTGGATGAGTGTGGTTTATGCGAAAAAAGTTACACTACGAATTACTTCCAACCTCTTCAAAACTAATTTAATATTACACATAGATTTTCTAAAAAGATCCTCTGACACATTTTTATTTTATTTCAACAATTATCCATGAAAATGTGGAATGAATATTGTTTCTTGGCACATGCACTATATTTCACTGTCGTTGAACAAAGTAAAAGAATACGCTATGACTTTATATACATACATACATACATACATATATATACATATATAAATACATTTATTGCAACTTACCTCATAAGAAGACGACAGTCTCAATTTACAGAATACTGGTAAATAAATTGTCGCAACAATAACACAACTGAGGGTAACGCCGAATATCACCAACCAGTATTGAGTGCCATAGTTGAATATCTCTGCCGGCGTACCCAGGATTGTTACTCCAGATACATAACTGTCAAATAAAAGTGCTTTAAAGTCGTTGTTAAGCGACGGGGAACCTTTTTGGAAGTGAATTTAACTCAAAACTTCCATAAAATGAAAACTATCATTTAAGGTTAAAAATGAGATTAATAATAAAATAGAGATAAAAATCAAATACTCATAAGCTATATAAGTACATAATAAATCTTTGTTAGTGTTCATAATAACATTTATTCGTTAAATTTTTATTCAATTTTAGAATGACGGTGACTAAGCGAGTGTGGACGTAGAGACTCGAATTCGAAAAAAATCTCGTCGGATATCAATTTGTTACATTGTTGTAAACTTTAATTAGTAAATGTCTACGATGTCTTATTATAGAATTGTTATTATAATAAATTATATTTATATATATTTTTTTGGTTTATAGTGCAAAAAAAACTGTGATAGAGCAGATAATGTCTAGTCAATTTTATGAGTGAGTTCGTGCGTTACCAACTGCTATCTGCGTTGTGTAAATAAACGGATTACCTATTTACGGTATTTTAAAGTTAAACACGACTAAGTAATTATAATTAGCCTGTATTAACATAAGATATGATATATCATATGTAAATGAATATAAAGACCTCATTATAACAAAGGTGTTTTTCTTTCAAATGTTACCACCAAAGTTAGTTATTTCAAATAAGATATACGGTTACTTATTGCGTTTATTTTCTCATTATTTTCACGTAATATTTCATTAATTTTAGAGGCATAGAGAAAGAAAAAATTCCTAAAACATTTAACGTAAAAAAAATATTGCAGCTGCCGTACTGTAAAGAGTTCGAACCGCCAAATTAAAATAATTGAAATAAACGCGATTGTAAGGCGCATAAAGTATTTTAAATTATTCAAGTCATGTTCGCAAAAAAAAACTCATACATTGCTACATAGGTTTAAAAGATTGATTTGTGGTACGGAATTTCGCGCAAAAAATCTATAATGTTATTGGCATCGAATACCAAACTATTATAAATAGATAAAAAGTTAATTGACGATTTTTTTGCATCTTACCTGGCTATTAAAGACATTGCCACAGGAAACGTGGACATGGATCGTCCACCCAGTAGATAATCACGTATATCAACAACAGCCTTCGCTCTGGAACTCAAGGCACTGTACCATAAACCGCCCCCGCAAGAGGCGGCGCAAAGTACCCCAAAAGCGACATAGTCCCCCCAACCAAAGCCCCCTTCACTAATTGTAAAACTCATCTTGATTTTTTATTATCCTGAATTTAAAAAAAAAACAAAATAAAGCCCTTATAATACGAGTTATTGGTGAAAATAACAAAATAATAATTGAAAGTTTAAAAAAAAAAGTGAATATTTTTTAATGGTGAGTTTAATTAATATCTATGAAATCTCATATTTAATATTACTTGACACCGTAATTAGTACTTAATAGCCAATTGTCTACTTAAGTCAATAATTACTATCTAGTTACAATGTCGACTTACGACATCGGTAAATAATAATTAGAAAAATATTTTTAAAATAAATATATTCACTATTTAAATAACGATTAAACAAAGATAGCATTCGGTATCTATTTTTAAAATAACCATAAAAATATAACTTTGAATCCGCACTGACCTTACTTTATTATAAAAAATATCATATTAATCCGGAAATACCCTTAAAAAATTCAATAAATCGCGCTCACTTGCCAATCACGCAAGGGCATATAACATTGGCTAACTGTCACTAAAATAATTCCACAATCATAGAACATAGCACGAGATAATCACACTTTCACCTCACCACGCAGAACCTACTTTGCTATAACAGGCGAACGCGAGGACTGAATGAATGCAGACAATTAAAATTCCCGCGTTCGATACGTCAATGTCACGTTACGATTTCTCACAATACGCTATCACATAACGGTCGCATATTTTAAGAAATATTAATACTAAAGCTGCAATAAATGAACGTTAACTACTTTTTATGTAAGACGCTATGGCATGCGCCTGCGATTAAAATAAATTACTTCAAACCATATGGCTAAAATACACATTAATCAGGTTTTAATTCGATTCGCACTCTGACCGCTTCATGAAAATAATCACATACACTGTGCTGCCATCTGTTTAAAATCTACACTCATCATAAATAGAAAGTATGAGACGTAATACAAAAATTCTAATAAGCAGTTTAAAAAACGTTATTAAAATAGCAATAACTAAACATTAAATTGTTATATTTTTAAATAACAATTACGATAAAAATATCAAACTACTACTAAGATAATATACGACATAGTTCAAAGAACAATCCACAGATGGCGTTGTTCAAATCATATTTACCTATTCACTGTGAACTTGTTATAATACTGCTTAAATTAAATAGATGGCACTATGTTTTGTATTCTTGACTATGCTTATTGAAACTGTAGTCTAATACATACATCACAATAATTTGTCCAGTAAAAATCTTTAGTATAATATAAACATCACGTAAACAAAGCCCAATAGTATAGATTTGTTGTAACTTTAATAAGTCATCGGATACAAAACACTGAATTATTACTCGTAAAGGCGCTGCTTATTTTGTAAAGCATTGTTTGAGAATATACACTGTTTTCTTCAACAACATATCACCACACAAAAACACGAAGGACATTAGTTGTTCTTTTTCCCCAATAACCCCATACCCTACTAATCATTGACTATGCCTACACAGCTTTCAAGTATTATATCCATTTTGCCATTAAATTATAAAGATACCTTTCAAAATGACATCTCATAATTTGTTGTCTTTTTTGTACGCCTAAATAAAATATTAGTGTTTAAAAATATTTTAGAGATCATTCGGAAATAATGCCACCAAAACCTAAAACGGTTGGAAACACAGGTGCTGCCAGACCTGCTATAAGTACCTCCAGCTTAGTTCATGTGCCTGATAATGCAGTTTTTGGTTTGTATTGGGTTCATAAAGATCTATAGAGAAACAATACCCTTAAATCACGCACAGAAACCCTTTGGTGTTTATTGCGTTATACAGATACAAATTCACCCCACATTTAAAAAATATTTTTATATTAAAACATTAAACATAAAAACGGGATATTGTTTTAGTGGTAACGCCTCAGTTATTTACAAATTAAACAATACATTTACCGGCAAAACATATTTCTGTTTACATTTGTGTATGTTTGGGATCGCAAATAAGTAACACAATTTCGCCACACATTTTCCCATTTTGTTCTTTCCAGTTTTACGTGTCACTTGGCCAATGTCAAATTGAATACTCTATTTAGCTGACACTAAGCCTAAGAGCGCGCAATTCCGTTACACATAATGACATGAAACTATAAAGCATACTGATTCAAATACTTTTAATAATATTTACCTTTGAGAAACAAAACACATTAGTAAATCGATTATAATTCCTTATTTTACACATTTATAGTTTATTTTACTCTTTAGGTTACAATTATCCCTATTACGAGTAAATTTACAAGTGCTTTAAAAAGCCCTCAGTACAAATGCAATTTTACAACCAATAACTTAATAACTGATTTTTTAAAAAGGTTTTCAAGATCGTATTGAAACTGGTATCGATTGGTCATTAGCAGAACAAGCTTCGAAAGCCCATCAAAGCAGATTTGAAAATAAAATTCAGCCAAAGATTTCATTTAAAGACGCACTAATTAACAAAATACAATCTAGTATTTGTCGCGAATTCTTAGATAAAAATACAAGACTTTCATTAAATGAGTCTTGGGAATTATCTTTACCAATTACATTGTGGGATATTGATAAATTTGGTGACGATACTGCTCTACTTTGCTTCAAAAGTCATAATAGTGTAACTGATAATTTAGCTGATGTAATTAGATTGGCTGTTAAACACGACAATCGGAATGTTATTATGAAAGAATTAAGAAATGTTCCTTTATTAAGGGTTATTGGCTGCAAGGTCAGTTAAATTCACTTAAGCCACTTTCGTTTTAATAACCACTTCTGTATTTCTAAATATTTATTCTTTTGAAGAAATATATTAATTCCATTCCATTATTGAATTCTTTAGAGAATTGTCTGTATTTAATATATTTTGTGAAATGTTTAGATGACGCATTTGGATCAAAGCCTGTCTGAATATCGAAATTTAAACACATTAAATCTTTGTTGTAACTATTTATCAAGAATCGAGGCGGAATATTTGCCTGATGGAATACAAGTCCTGGAACTCAATTCTAATAGAATTCCATGTCTGAGTGCCTTCTCTGGGAATTTACCGAAGCATTTGGTGTATTTAGGATTGGGGCGAAATCTATTAAATAACGGTTAGCGTCATACACTATTGTATAGTTTATATAGAAAATTTAATATAGGAAAAATACAGTTGCCTTGAATCTTATGACAACAACAAAAAAATGAGACAAGGCCCATATTGGGCCAAGGTCCATACTCAATAAATAACAGTAACCCAAATTAAGTTATCTGTTTATATCACAGTATGCCCTGATGCTGTTTCAATGTTAAGAAATATAACTGTATTAGATTTATCTGACAACGACATCTACGAACTGGATCTAGTACTTGAAGAATTGTCTAAGTTACCGAAGCTTTGTTCATTGAGCCTTGTTGGCAACCCATGTTCTGTAAGTTTGCGGAGCAGTTTTCTGGTTTTATGGGTAGATGGCGTTTGTTGCCAAAATTTGCCTTTCCATTTATATTTCTTATAAATATGCACCTAAATATCAACAATACAAGGAACCATTCTGAGGTAGTTTAATATTAGAGTTCATCAGAAAGTAATTAGCTGGTATATTAATAACATAACTTAACAGGTCTGTGCCGCATACGCCATCAGAACAATTGAAAAGTTACCTAATCTACTTTGGCTAGACAACCATCCGGTGTTTGATGAAGATAGGCCAAAATTTCCACTCGAACTACACCCTGACGATTTGAGATCATCACGATTTGTGTTTACAGTATTGAGAGTAATATCTGTTCCACCACCACCGAAAGTGGAAAAGGTGAAAGCATATGTCTCAGAACGTTAGAGTTGTATAATATTATTGCTATTTATAGTTTTTTAGTTATTAAAAATGCTTTGAAGTAGTAAAATTTGTAGTAACATATTAGTAGTTCATTCCTTGCGCAAGATTGATGTGTCACAGTATTTTAAAGTTGTATTTTCACCAGGGAGTAACGATAACATTTCACGTGGAGTTAGAAATACCGCTACTGGATTCAAAAAGACGACAATTTTTAATGAATAGAAGACATGAGTCGCTAATAGAACTATGTCAATCCAGTGAAGACTTAGCCTCGTCTTCAGTGCGCTCATACTCTGAAAAAACCAAATCTGATATACGTTAGTGTTCATTTTAATGACCAATGTTATTGTTTCAAATTATACTAGCATCCATATTAATTTTAACAATTCAATATATTTATTTTAAACTTAATAAAATCACGTTCATAATCAAAAAATATTTTAAATAATCTTTACTTGAGAGCGAAAAGTATGTGATTAATATTTATTAAAATAAAATTAAGCTTCATGTTAATTTAATGACATAAATAATTATATATTTAGTTACAGTTGTACAATCCAAAATATCTTCCGAAGAATCAGATGTTTACACGAAATTAATAACAAAAAATTCGAATGAAATTATAAATTACACAATTTTTGAAAGCAACAAAGTGCAATGGAATAAAATGATGACATTTCAACATCCTACTATAAAAATATTCTGCCCAGACTTGCGAGCTCTGAGAGACACATTTCGCAGCGAAATTACCATACGACTCATTTGTACTATGGTAAGATTTTAGCAAATATCTTCGCTCAGAATAGAAGCCGCCTCTTAATGTTATTTGCGTGAAATACGCATTTTATTTTTCAGTCGTACGCATCAAAACAAGGTAAAGCGAATAAAAAAAGTTCGCACAATTTAAAGGCAAGCGATCAATATTGCGTTTTAGCTGAGATAAAATGCAAGCTGTCTAACCCTGATTGGACACGAAATCAACAGTATTTTCAATGGGATGATCAAACAGAGTCTGTGTATGCAGAAAATTATGAAAATGATCTTTCGGTAAAATATACCTGTGTTATTTTCCATTGATGACATACTCGTAAATACATTCTCTATAATAGGCATATGTTTTGCAGGCAGTACAATACTCTCAAAACGTTGCAACTAAAACACCGAAGAGCAAATCTGAAGGTTCCGAATCCATAACTAAGAGACAAATGCCTGAGAACCTTACGTGTCATTTTGGATTCGGTATTGAAACTGTAAAAGCCTAATTATTTAAACAAAAATATTCATTGTGTTTACAGAAAAGAAAACATATCTTATTATTAAAAAGCTATCTATCTCTATCTAGTTGTTTCGAATAATAATTCACATTTATAAAGTCATAATATAGAATATATGTAATAAATTTTCGCGATTAAATACCATTTAGCTATTACGTGAGATATATTCAGATCTGCGGATCTATCCGTTATATTAAAGAGGTCGAATCTTATTATTCTATTCAGATAATTTGTATTGTTAAACTCAATTGCGGTAATAAGAATAGTATGGATATTACTTTTATTAAAAGATTGAGTGTTTGATTAGTGAAATATGTCAATTAGTATTAAAGGTTTGTCTATTATATTCTTTCGTAAGTGGTTAGATCTGTGTTAAAGTGACCAGGATTATTTATTTGTAAATGGCTGCCGAGCCTCATGAACGCTGGGGCAACCAATTGGAATATTTGCTCTCCTGTCTTGGATATGCCGTGGGTATGGGAAATGTTTGGAGATTTCCATATTTGTGTTATAGGAATGGAGGAGGTAAGGTTTTTCTAATTACTAAGAATATAACATTTCATAATTAAAGGATCGAAATGTACTAAAAGTAATTTAAAATCAAAATAGTGGAAAGCAAGTTAATTGGTGTAAAAATTTGCCAGGTGCATTTCTTATACCGTACTTCTTGACGTTGATCATTTGTGGCATCCCATTGGTTTATTTGGAAACAACGTTAGGACAGTTTGCTAACGCGGGATGTATATCAGTTTTTTGAAATAAATCCACTTTTCAAAGGTACGTCTCTTTCGTTAAATTTATATGAAAATTTGGGAATATACAGAGTCCCGATTAAAGTGAATTCTTTCTCAGGAGCCGGTTATGCTACAGTGTTATTAAATGGAATTGCGATAGCTTATTTTTCAGCAATAATGTCCTATCCAATATTTTACATGTATCATTCATTAAGCTCGCCTCTGGCATGGCAATCTTGCAATAACAGCTGGAATACGGAAAAATGTACAGAAGTAAGTGTAAATCTAACTCCAGTAGATCAACTTACATCTGCCGCATACGACATGATAATTCTTAATCCTATTACTGTAGGGACTGTTATTCTGGATATTTTAACAATTAGTGTGAAATAAACGCGTGTTAAGCTTTAGAAGGTCAATGGATTCAATTGTCATAATTTGTAAGATTACAGGAAATACAAGTTTGATTACATCCAATGGCACAGTCACTACTCCAGAGGATGAATTCTTTCAGTAAGTTTTTTTTTGAGACTCTCTTAGAAACTAGTGTTAAAACTAAAAGAGAAAGCGTTGCCGATGAACAACTTTGCAAATACACACCTCTGATGCTGGTTCAGCCAGAATATACTGCGTTGAATCGATATCTAGACATTAACAGTATATTTCTATATCAGCGCCTTTCTCTCCTTCTAACTTCTAAAATACCACAGAAATCATGATTTGAATTATTTGTTAAGAATGGGAATTGAATTATTTAATCGAAAATGAATTATTTAATCTAATTAAGCTAACGGTGAACTAAAATTAATACATAATTCTCATATTATTTTAACTTCTAATTTAGTCGTTGTTTTCAGTATTGCTATGTTGCGTATGTCGAGTGGTATAAATGAAATTGGCGGTATAGTTTGGCCAGTATTCTTCTGTAATGTTATTTCTTGGATCCTCGTTTACTTGTGCATTAGTAATGGTGTTAAAAGTGTTGGAAAAGTAAGTTATGTCAGTAACTATTTCTTATAACTAAATAGACATCTCCAAAGATTTGTGTTGTTTTTTGTTAAATTAATATATATTATGATAAGTATATTTAAAGGCAAATTGTGCACAAACAACGAAACGAGACAATTGAAACGGAATAGTTCCAATCTTCTGAAAGGTCGGATTAAAATACCAGAGTTCAAACCAAATAAACGCAGTAGTAAGTCGCATTGTTGTGATAGGTATCACTTTATTATATAATGAAATGTAAGATAAAAGGACTTATAATACTATTTATTTTCATCACTTCAATTCGACGTATCAGAAAATTTGCAGACCACGTAAGCGAAGTAAAGGATACACTTAATATTTCTTATTTTATTTCAGATAGTATATTTTACAGTTTTATTTCCATACGTTGTTCTGCTCGCTTTATTTATACGAGGAGTAACTCTGCCTGGGGCTTGGCAAGGTATTCAATTTTACATATTACCTGATTGGCAACAATTAGCTAATCCAAAGGTAAAATATAAATTTTATTTTGCAGTGATATATGTGACAATGGTTTCAATGTTATTTTTCCATTCAGGTATGGGCTGATGCTGCAACCCAAATATTTTATTCACTTGGACCTGGATGGGGTGGTTTGGTTGCATTGGCCAGCTTTAACAGATTCAATTATCGTAATTTGCGGTATGAACGATATTATTAGTTCGTTTATAACAATATTAATAGTTATACTATCGCCTTACTTTGATTAATCTAATCGGAAGTTTTAAAAGCTTTGCACTTACCATGAGACACAGCGAGACTGCAAAGGTCACGATAACGTTTTAGTATATTAGTAGAAATTGTTTTAAAATTAATTAAATCAAAAATATCGCTAATTACAATCGTTAAATTACAGATCATCAATTATAATTCCACTTATAAATAGTGGAACCAGCATATGGGCTGGCTTCGTTGTATTCTCAGTACTAGGGTTTGCAGCTGAAAGAGCTGGTGTACCTGTTGGTGAAGTAGCTACTGCAGGCCCAGGTTTGGCATTTATAACCTATCCTGCTGCTGTGTCAATGATGCCAGCACCTAATTTGTGGGCGTTTGTGTTCTTTATAATGCTGTTTTTCTTAGGAATTGATACCATGGTATGTTAATTTAAAAGTCTTTACGCGGTTTACTTATTGAAACCTTAAATTGAAATAATCAAAGTAAACGCAATAATAAGCCGTATAAAAGGTTTTTTTTTCAATTAGTTGGTTAATATATGTTTTGAAATTACTTTAGAATAAATTTCGTTTTTAGTTTGTGACTATAGAAGCCGTAATAGCTGGCATTATGGACGAATGGCCACAGTTTCGTGTTCGGAAGAAGTTGATCACTTTCATTATATGTTTTATTTTATTTTGTTTCTCAATTGTTTGTACTACTGAGGTTTGTATATCATATATCTATTGTTTGCCCCTCCCTCTATTCTCTTCTGCACTATTCTCCTATCTTAAAGACGATTGCTTTTTAGCGATAAGACTAATCTCTGATATATATACAATTATCTTATTTCATTATAATAAGGTAAATAAATAAAACTGTAACACAAGCATTTCAAATTTAACAACCAAATACTTGGATAAACCAATAAAAATTTATTATCATAGAGACATTCAGTACTAGCATGTTTATGCTTCACAAAATGTGACTGAAGTCAGAACATAAAGCAGAACTGCATAAAGATAAGGAAAAAACAACTGCAAACTTTGCTTATCTATCTAAGGCATGCTTTTTAAATCACTGTAATCTTGTGAAAAGGTGACATGCCTTTTTTGAAATTCATGCATACAAATTTTAATACTAAGTTTAGTTATAGTAACAAACAAAAGTAAATGATGTCATAATTTATGAAATACCAATGATAATGATTCACGATGATAATATATTGGTAATTTTATATTGTAGAAATGTCCGTTAATTAGATACAAAGTCCTGTTCTGACGGCATTCATTCATATCATTTATTTCACAATGTTAAAATAATATACCCAAAGTACTTGAAATATTCAAAATGTACTTTTGAAATGAGTATGATATCTCGGGATGTTTGTGAATTTATCTACTACTTTTAAAAGCTTGCAGCGTTAGGTTACATTACTTGTATGCTTGTGATGATTGTCCTGAATATTCTATAAGATATTTGGATTGTAAAATTTATTGATCAAAGAAAGGGAAACATGTGTTGATATTCTCATAGGGAATTGAAGTAGCATTAGACGATGAGCTGGCAAATTATACTAATACGAAGCATCTCGCTATTTTCTAAATCGTGACAACCCTATAAAAATAAATATATATCTCACTAATTATATTATTTTCAGGGCGGTATTCACATATTAGGGTTAATGGATTCACATGTAGCCATTTTATGTGTGCCAACTGTTTGTGTATTAGAATTAGTTGCTGTTATTTACACTTATGGTGGTAAAAGACTGGCTGCCGATATTCAGTTTATGACAGGGAGGAAACTTCATTGGATTTGGATGCCGCTGTGGAGATATGTTAATCCAGTTATTCTAGTGGTATGTGTATTTTTTTATTATGATTTTCAAGGTAAAGTATGTAAAACTACAATAGGGCCGGTAACTTAATTATGGCTTTGATGAATAGTTTGAGGCGTCTCATTTTATATAGTTATAGAAATGCTATATTATGTTTCACAGGTAATAGCAATATATTCTGTAAGAGAAGCATCAGGGGTTGCTGGCTGGTGCGTAGCAGTTTCATCAACTCTATGTATACCCATTTATGCAGCATATTTAATTAGCAAAACTAAAGGGTCTTTTAGACAGGTAAACTTGTATTTATCGAAATAATTTTATAGCAGTAAAGTTACGTGTAAGTGTATTGATTTCAACTCTCGCCTTCTTGGCATTGTCCCCAAAACGCTGTACTGTAAGATCTAGTCTCTGAGTTAAATAAGCACTATCTCTGTAGTCCTCGTTGAAGGAAATAAATCTTCACGATAGGTCAAGCACAATGTTTTTGTGTGGATTAAATAATAATAAATTACATTTACAGCGATTGTATGTGGCCAGTCAACCTTCAAGCAAATGGGCACCATCAGATCCAGAAATTAGAAAGAGATGGTATGCACAAATGAATAAAGTCGATGATCAAAATTTTACACTTAATAATTTGTAATCTAAATAAATTTGATTTGTATAGAGTGGTGTATATTTAATTGATTATTAAAAACAGTCCCGTCACGATTACGATGGCTGCAAAGCTTTCGAAATATAAGATTAAATTATTTGATAAAAGCAATAACAAGGTATTAAAATCGTTGTTAATTAATAGCTATTTATAAGTAATATTGCGTCCCGTTTAGTATAAAATAAAGTCGCTTGATGCGTATATGTATTCTACACTTTTTAAATAAATACGCAATAGATTTTTTTAAATTGTATTTTTCCGTACAATGTCAAGTCGACTGCCAGTATTTATTAATAATAAATGATGTATAGAATAGGTTCTTAGCCTTCTCAAAATAGGCCAATCAAAAACAAAATTACAACTGACAATTCAAAAATATAAACAATAATGTGATTTTCTAAAATTATATCTAAATTCTTGTTGGAAATAAATTTCATGTTAACAAATTAAATTGATAAGTAAATATTCTAAATTAATTGTGTTCAGTTACTTTTAAATAAATAAAATGGGTGATAAAGAAAATTCTGACGGCGTTAAACCCGATGCAAAAGATAAACATGTTAAAATACAGGTATTTCAAATATTAGTAATTACATTCTAATTCCCATATTCAGTAGTCATAGAAATTTGAACTCGAATTAAATTGAAGGTGGAAGGAGAAGATGAAGCTGTCGAAGGTGAGACCACCAAAAAGAGAGCCAAAAGATTCCAAATGCCAAACGTACCTAGATGGTGGCAAGCGAAAATAATCCATTATGCGTAAGTTACATATTATTATAAACCTAAAAATAATATTATTGTAAAGAAAGCTCGAGTAAATTTCGTGTAAAGTGTGCATGAAGCGTTTTATAGCTCAATTCTGTGACAAATTAGGTAACAGATATTCAGACATATTCATGTCACGAATGCAAAATTTGACAGTAAAACTCTAGTTTATAACTCATAAACAATTTTTCTTTGTAACTAAAATATGTTCATGTTTTCATGACATTAAGTTTCATTAACCTAAATACAACTTTGTAGTATGAAAAAGTATGTCATTGACAATTATTTTTCGCCGTGTCCAAGTTTTGAAGGTCTCCCGGTATCCTAGATTCTGACCCGGTCACGACCCGCGATGTTGGTGCCATCCGGGTCACCGGGACCCCGCCTGCGATGCCCCCTTTCGCAGAGAACCTCCACGTTTACTTTGACATCACGGGGACACCAAGTTCATTGAACTCTAAATAGGTTGGGTATAGGTGACTAGTTGCAAATCAAATCCAATAAATATATTTGCATACATTTTAATACATATATCGTCGACTTTGATCGTCATTGAACTTTGAAAACAACTACAAAACTAGTAGAAGCTTTCAATTAAAACTACAATACAAACTCGTTTAAACTATTAAAAGTGGTTTCTATCGAAGTGCTTTACAGACGCGTTCGGAAATTAGCTTTGAAAGGCGTCGGTCGTGAGATTAATGTTCGCGTGTTTCACCGCAAAGGGGTGGAAATAGGGGGTGTTTACTACAACAGCATTTTCATAGTCCGCGACAATGGCGGCAACAGTCATTGCACTGTGAAACGTGAAACTATAAACATGCAGCGGTCGGCATCTAGTGCTTCTGACGGTTCCTTCTGGAAAACGATAGAGTTACTCGCCGGGCGCGGTAGACGAAGATCTGCTGCAGATGCTGAGGATGTGGTCTTTCCAATTAATTTGGGTAGGACGGCGTCAGCTCTCAGGTGATCGATGCTTATCAGTAAATAATTAATTTAATTAAAATTGTAAATACTCTAATTTATTGATATAAAGTTATCAAAATAAAGTAGGTAGGGTACCAAAAATAAATTGATAACTATTTTGACATGAATAATGAAATAAGATAAATGTTAGGCATGAGTAAAACGAAATTGATAATTCAATATCAATCAAAAATTATTCTCAAGTCTTCATTGCCATCACTGTATTGTAAATTTTATTTCAAATAGAGCTGCTTTAGGATTCGAATGTTTGACATTGGAATATGAGGAACTTGACTTTAATATAAATTAGATCTATATTCAATTTATTACGTGATAGTTAAAAAAAATTGACAAGCAAAATTGCTCTGAAAGTAAAAGATATGTTAAAACACGAGACTATTAACATAATATTTACATTTTGTTAAAAGCTTTTTTTAACTCATATTTATCTAAACAATTTGTTTTATCTCGAATCATCCACGTTCTGTTTTAATTATAAATAAACTTATTTATTTTCGCATTCTTAAGATAAGATTTTTTTACCTATTTATCAATATTATACAACTATTTTCGTACCAGACATTACTATACTTTTTTTAATTACAAATCAATTTATTCTTTTGTTTTTATATCAAAATGTTGCTTTTTTGTTTTATGATTTTATTTTTAATTACATTTTGAATTGAAAATAGTATTGTAGACTTTACTTGAAACAGCTAGAATACAAATATAATTTATATTATGTATTAGTTTAAAATAATTATTAATTCATGACAATTCATTCTAACAATTAACATCTAAATGAATTCACCTGATTGCTCTCGCACCACTGCTTCATTTCACTTCAGTCCTTGTTAAAAGCCAAAAGATAAACAGCAATGTAGATCAACATTCAGTTATTGTCATAGTGTCTAAATTAATCGGTTACGCAAACATGTATGAAATAACACAGACATCAACTTTTATGCTAGATGTTGGCAATTGAGTAGAAAATTTATGCATTTTCAAGTATGTTAGTTTTATATCGCTTTAACCAATATGACTTCACATCAAAATAGTTTTCAACTCGATCGTCTGCTATTTTCAAATTCTATTTAAAGTTTATCGTTACAATAAAGCTACGAAAACGTTTACAAACGTCATAACACTATTCTCTTTGTAATAGTTTTTATAAGACTTTATCCGTTTTAACGATATTTTTATATTTAACTGTATTTCTAAACATAAGTGTTGTAACGTCATTCTTTCGTGTATTTTTAAGGAAATATATAGCTGAAACACATATTTCCTAAACATACACTATCCGGCATAGTGGAGACGATTTTATAATTACATAAACTGCTTTAATATATATTAAAAACAATAATTATCTTCGAAGGATTTGTAGACGTAAATTAACGTGTATTTTACGTGTTGTTGCGAGTGATAAATCAGGAATGTCGTCATTAATTAAATTTGTGAGTGCGGCACGCTGTTTGCTCAAAACAAAGGTAATTATCGTAAGATAATTATTTGCTAAACTTAATGACTCTAACATAAACAGCGTAATCTAATTACAATGCTGAAAAGTGTCTTCATTTAATCAACTGTTTTAAAGTATTATTTACTAAAATGTAATTAACATTATAACGTCATATTCAAAATGAAATTTGTAATTATTACAAATCAATATTTCATTTTGTTACTTGTGTATCATCTGGTTTTCGCACTACTTTATGAGCAAAAATAACCACGTATGAAACGTTTGGTATATCGGCTTTGGTAATGATTTCGTGTATTGTCAATAATAACCAAGCTCCTAATATAAAATAAATAGATAATAAATTTCAAACTCGAACGAGAGAACTTAAACTACGTCTTTCCGCATAATTTGTATAAAATTATCATAAATTCTACATATTTAGAGCTGATAAAATAACGTTTTTCATGTCAAATATCGATAAACATTGAACCCTGTCTTACTTTAAAGCTGTTATAACATCATGTAACTCGCAATATCTAAAATATAACCATATTACAAGATCGTAAGTTTACGAGAAAAGCGATAAACTGCCCGTGCGATAGAAGAAAATGGTCCGAGTATATCCTCCATACACAAGTATATTTCTGTCATTTAAAGATGTATCTTAACTTCATTAGACCGAACTTTTAACATTTTTTCACTTGTTATTTCTGATATAACTCAAATTTCTTACACCATCTTTAGAGGTTTCATAAAACACTATATATTAAGAACT
This sequence comes from Tineola bisselliella, assembly GCA_028551675.1. Taxonomy (NCBI): domain Eukaryota; kingdom Metazoa; phylum Arthropoda; class Insecta; order Lepidoptera; family Tineidae; genus Tineola; species Tineola bisselliella. The sequence continues at coordinate 29,003 of JAPWLS010000343.1, forward strand.
ATATACCAGAAAATTATGTATTTAAAAAAATCATTTATAGTGAATATGTAGGTACGTGTTCATGAAATGAATGAATTACAATGCGTCATTGAGCATCCCGACAAAGTGCATCAGTATAATGTGTATGCGACTAAAATACGCCATTCCTTTAACATAAAAATACTAAAATCCAAATGAGTATTTGGAGAGTTGCCAATTAGTTTATAAATTGTGTGTAAACTGCATGATGACTGGTCGCATCGTCGCGCTCCGAGTACCTCATATATAAAAGACAGAATTGTTTACATTGAATCTAAATATATGGCACTAAACGTGTTTTCGTAAAGCAAATAAAGTTTACGAGAATGTCCTTTCAGACCTGTTGATCGTAAAACAAGAAAGAATTGCCTACAATTAGCATAATCGTTTGTTTTGTAAATAAACCGATATATTTATTGAGTTTATGGAAGAAAAGAAAAGATTTTTTATTTATACATATTATAATTCAAAAGTGCGGTACTTTTTAAACATACAATTTTCAATACTTTTTAATACAGAACAAATTTTGGTAAATGGCATACAAATATACTGAATTCCCTGTAGTAATATAGTGGAACACCATCAACCAAACAAAACTAAATCATCAGTAACTTGGCAACATACCATAGAGCATAACATATTATACAATAGACAATATATTTAAATTATTACTTATAGGTAGATTAAATAATACTGTATAGTAATAAATAAAATCGTCAGAGCACGTTGAATAATATTAAGGCAATACTTTAAATGAAATTATGAATAAAACCTAATGTTATCATAAGTAATTATTACGTATTATGTGAACGGAAGATAATACAATAATGTTACTATCTTAATTGATGCACAAGGGGCCAGAGTTTTAGGCGCATGACTATCGATAAAATTATTTAAAGAGCTATTATTATTGACTTTATTCATAATAATGTAATTGGACACATCGTGCAGTTACGAAACTTGCAACGGTTCAATAAACTTACAAATGATAAAATTGATGAGAAAATGTGTATATTAGAATTTTTGTATGAACGAGCTCTTCAGAATTTTGTCGTATTTATGATTACTAAAAGATGTTTAAAAATATATTTCTATTTTTCAAACAAGAGTCTAGTATGTACACACTCAACTTGATCCTAATAAATCATGTACTCAAAAGAATTTTATATAGAAAAATTTAAAATCATATTATTATATCTATGATGTAAGTACCTATAGACATATGAGAGCGATGCCCACCCTCGCATGACATGTACGATAGTCAGCACGAAGAAAATCAAAGCAGGAAACGACTTATTGTGCTTACTACGTCTTTTACTACGAAATGCGAAACATTTGATGTTGGCATTTGTAAGCAAAATTATGTGTGTTTGTAATTATTGAATAAATACGTGATAGAAGTCGTTCAGGCTCGAATTTACTGGTATGTTTAGGTACCTTTTTGAAAATAGTTATAGTTTTTAACTATATATATTTTTCTTTCCTTTTTTTAAATTAAATCTGTGGTAAATTTGATTAACGTTTAGACTTTAAACTGCTTTTTTCGTTGTTTTTATCTTTTGTCCTTTACTGTATTCTCAGATAATTTTATATTAAGTTCGTAGTTTAATTATTGACGCAGAACGTCGCACTATGGAAAATGCCCATACAAGGCCATCTCAAAACTACCTTTTTGAAGTATTGGAAAATGCGCATGTTTTGGTTTTATTTTAAAGATAAATATCCATACTTTAATATGCAATAGATTTTTGAAACATTGTAATAAGATATATTACAATAAACCTCATCAAATGAAGTGCAATGTGAAATTCGTTTTCTTTATCGTGCAACTACTCCAACTTCAAGGTTAAATTTAAGGTATAATTACAAAGAAAGGACCCATATTGTTATATATTTTTAAAAAGGGCATCTTTCGTAGAGTTCAAAAAGTATATTATGCTGTAAAAGAAATCTAAAATTTTAATAATATTAAATTTCTTAATAGATTCATAGAAAAAATATTTTTTTAAACTTCAACGAAACTTTTAACAGTTGGCCACGCCTGCCCACGCTTTACATTTTGTGTTGTTTTATAGCCTAGATATCCCTAAAAGAGTTATTAAAAAAATTAGCTGCTACTATCTGCTAACTTGAGAGTAATGAGGTAAAATGTTACAAAATTCGGAAAACGGAAAACCTCACGTTACCGCGCTTTTAAATGTAAAATATTTCTATCAATAATTTGTATCGTTTTTTTATAATTACTATCAATTATTCAATCATTACAGTATATCTTATCATGTTTGCACTCATTTCGTGGTGAAATACAATCTAAAAAATGCACACCACCCTCATCGGGCGGAGTGTGGTTAAAATGCCAGCTAATATATACATATAAACAAAATTTCATAGTAATACATATTTATTTGATTATAGATCATCACCACATTTTAACATTATTATTTTATAATATTAAAATGTCTACATCCAATTGTTCTAAGCGACTTATTACTCTCCTATATTGAAAAAGGAAGAACATATGTTCTTTCTTCAGGTTTAATGATCAATACTGAAAAATTTGGCAGTTATGCTGCGGAATATATGTGAATAAGTATGCGTGGTATTATACACTATCTCCAGTTCACAAAATTTTAATCCATGGAGAAAGTATTATAAAATAGTTTGGAGTGCTACTCACTGCTCAACTTTCAGAAGAAGCTCAAGAATCCCGTAACAAGGATTATAAAAAAATGTTGCCTTCACCATGCCAGGAAATGCTTTCGAATAGCACAAACTACTATACTACTATATACTTTAGATTTGAGAAATATGCGCCCCTACAACCCTATCAAAAATGTGAAAGAGCTTGATGAAAAAATGAACGGATTAATTTCCAATCCAGAATTTTACAAGTAAAATATTAAGTGTAAACATTAATCTATTAAAATATAATATTTATTATAGTTTGAGAAACCATAGTAAATTTTAGTTACGTATATTATAGTCATATTAAAAACTTTTTAAAAATATTATAAATTATAGTTTATTTTTAAAATAATATAATTATAAGTTATATAATAATATAACTATATAGTTATAATACAATTAATATATATATCTTTACTTAAAATAAATAATATAGAGACAAACAGCAATTATTTTATGTGTTTTTCACTTATTCTGATAATTAAACTTTATTTAAAAAAAAGTTATTGAATTTTGATATGACAAAGGAAGCCGCGGGCAAGTGCTTTTTATAAATATATTTATGCTAAAATAAATACTTGTACTTCCTACAATAACGGTACAAATTATTGCTGATATACGCGAGATAATTTAAAAATATATGACGTAATGAAACGTTGAATATTTTCCCTCGATTTACGAAAAATACGATTTATGGAGCAAATTTTCTGTATTCGTATATTTTCAGATAGGAAGCAAATAAATTGGAATTTAGTGGAATGTGAATAAGTTTTTTTTTAAAAAAGTGCCCGATTTTTGAGTATATATTTTTTTTAGGATTTATTACAGAAATTTTTAAATTTTTATTAATATTTTTAAAAAAGAATACCAATGCGGACGGCATAGTGGAAGCGATTAATATCCAATAAAAGTTACATCACTAGATATGTGTGGAACAACACTAGAGAGTGTCTGAGAAGATTGCAATCTTATTGTTGGTTATTAAATATCAATCAAATTATATACAAAAAAATGTCTGAAAATAATTTCAGGAAATACATTAATTCACAATAATCTCCTAATTAAAGCAGTTTCAATATAAATTACGTCATTAAAAAGGCACCGGTTCTCCTTAGAATAATAAGCCAAAAATTTATGGCAAAATATGCAATTAACGAGCAAAAAGGTAATTATGGCGGGTAGTCCCAAAAACCTGGATAAAGAGGGCTAGCGGCTGATAATGGTTGTGTAAAACTAATTTATAGTAAATCATTTTTATGGTAATAAATTTGTTGGGGCCCTCTCGAGGTACGTTTTAAGGGGACGATTATATCTTGTTTAACCCCAAGATATATTTAAACTGCTTTCTTGATCTTCTCTTTTTTGGTTTATAGAACACGAACGGCTGCTTTATATTTATTTAAACAAACACACACAACAAACTTTATAATTTTATATGAATATCTTACTGATAAAAAAGCTTGGACATAATCTATGCCATTTTATGTTTACCCATAGGTATACAATAGGATGCCAATGCCCCTATACAGCAGCTATTCTTCTACTTCATAGTAGATTTATTATATATTATTATGACATTAGTATGTAAGTGGACAATGCCAGTATACAGCAGCTAAATCAAATTGATTATTTATATTGACGAGTAAAAGCGCTCTATTGGAGCCCGTTTACTAAAAGTAAATAAATAAATAAATAAAAATAAAAAAACAAACCCACACATAAAAGTAACAATTACATTGAAAAGAAATTAAGCTAAGTTTGGTAACCTAATAGTTGTGTTAAACATCTGAAGAAAACTATATACATTATGATTAAATACGAATGTCAGTCTGCTGCTCGAGCATAGAGTGTTATAGGAAAGGCAAGTGCAAAATAGACTTGAGCTTCTTTGGCTTAAAGTGGAATAAATCAAGATCAGTGACATTTTTATGTAGATTTGCGAGATGCGAGAAATTAAATTGTAATAAATAGCATATATCCAATAAGGTAATTCATTAAATAAAAATTAAACGTAACTCGGCTATGACTAGCTTTTAGGCCATTTTAAATTGACAATGTATTGTTGAGTCACATATAAATGCCTCCGGTAGACAAAGAAGGTTTAAAGGGAACACGTGTTGATGACCAAACTCTTCTTGTTATGTTTTAAATTTGCTTTTGTTCGTCCGGCAGTTGAAAGGTGTTATAGAAAAAATACACAAGTTACTCGTCAGATATCGTGATATTCATTGAGCTTGTTTATCTATGGCAGTGTTTGTGTCATGCCCCACCGTAGTTTTTCTAAAATTCTTATGCCCCCCTTATGTAACCAAACACCTAGTTGATATTTTAGTCTCGTCAAGCGAAATTATATCTAATAGTTATTTACTGCAATTATTTAAGAATTTGCTTTTTTCGTTAAATTTGCCACCGAAATCTAGTATTGCATTTAAATGGCCCGGAGTGAAAGGGTTAAACTCGTGTCGAGTCCATTTTCGAATTACCCCTTTTAACAATCAAATTGCCGCCCCTGTGGCCCCACTTTGGGAAACACTGATCTATGATGTCTATTATCTACTGAAATTTCACACTAATCATCCTAAGGCTACAGCGCTACGTCCTGTTGACATAACTTAATTCGTACAAAAATTAAATTAATGATTAATTTTTGAAAGTCGCAAGCAAACTTAAGAGTTGTTTGAGTTGGAATTGGTTTGGGGTTGTTGTGGAAGTGAACCTCCCAGGTGTATTGTTTCGTACAATTTAATAGTTAACTAAAAGGTTTTATAGTTTGTTTGTTATATTGTTTAAATTGCTTTCGTGATTATCGTGTTATATGTTTAACAAATTTTTTAATATAAACACTATATTTTTTTGAATATATGAATCCTTCTTGTCGTGTCTACTATACAATAATACCCCGCTTTACGCGACCCCGTTATGCGCGTTTTCACTATAACGCGAAATTCAAATTTATTATTAAATTAGAGAAAGAGTGCGTATAAACATAATATAGTCATTCAACTTCTCTATGGTCGCGGGAACTTCAGTTAACGCGATTTTTTCCGGAAATTATCCCTCGCGTAAAGCGGGGTATTACTGTTATAATAATCCCTATTTACTCAAATACAAACACCCTATATACAATATTGTTCTATCTACAGAACTAATCCAAGGACTGTATTTCTGTAGATAGTGCTTTTTCGTACATTAATACCAAAATATAATATATATATATATATATTTAAAAAAAGTAACAAGTGTGTATGTGTGTGCGCGTGCGTCACTATGTCGTGAAGCTTTCAAATTTTCAGCTTAAAACAAATGAAAAGTGACAGTAAACCACATAACAATATTTAAAATAGTAGAGTACTACAAAAGAATGCCTGCTATAACTTTTTGTCCTATATCTTTTTTTGACGTTTGACCAATTAGTATCTTTAAAGAAAAATCGGTTGTCTGTAAAGTCGGTTTACTGACGATAGTTGAACGTGACAACGTCTTAAGAAAATACTGATGGAATGGTAGCATTTTTCAAAAGAAAATTTTAATTTCATTTGTTTAATAGATTTGTATGTATATAGAGAAGGAGGTAACTGGAAATCACAATGAAATTGATCAAGATCAAGATCACTTTAAGCCTTACATGGAACGCCTCAGAGCGAGGTAACGCCGCATGAGTCATGTTTTTTCGTGCGTGCAGCCGGCTCAATCGAATTATAAGACGTTGTCACGTCAAAAACTTGCATATGTATATTTAAAGACAAGCGGGTATACTATATTTATATATTAATATTCTCTGCTGCTACTTCTTGAAATCCCTGCGTACCTCTGTCACGATTAAACACGTGAATATAACAATCAAAGGTACAACGTCTTCGAACCACCCTTTTCTTATTGCAGGATTTATAAATACGGAAGCAATTTTGTGAGGTTTAACCCAGATTTATGTTTAAGATCGGATCAAATGGAATTATTCGTAGATGCTCAAATGTAGAGTTTTAAATGACATGTTTTTACTTAAGTCATATATATATATATATATATATATGTATATGTATATGCGTGCTTTAAGTTCTGAAAGTTTTACATTCACAGACGACTATCAATACTAACTCGATAAATAACTACTTTCGAAATAAATGTAAAAAAAATAAAATAAACTTTTTGACATTTTAAAAATAAAATCGAAAAAGTTATTTTAAAAATCCGATAAATAAAATCTTTTTGCATTTTGTGTGTAAATAAAAGTAAAATTTTTAAAATATATTATTTTAATAAAATATGCAATTTATTTTAAAATGTATTTTTTTTTCAACGCATAATATAGTAAAGCCGCTTTTTACGTTTTGAGATTACTACCTGAACAATATTTAAAAAGTAGAGATGTGCCGATTATGATTTTGGCCGACTAGCCGACTAGCCGATTAGTCGGTTGTAAATAAGCCGATAGTTTCAAATATCATCACGTAGAATTGCAATAAATGTCATTAAATATTATGTTGATTTATTTTTTAATTAAGATACTAATTTTGTTTGATAAATGTCATCAATATATTTTCTTTACAAGGAAGTAACACATACATTTTATTGAGAAATAGACACAACGTAAGAAGCCGGATAGTCGGCGCTTTTTGCCGATTAGTCGCCGTCTACGATAGTGGCCGGATAGTCGGCTTTACCGACTAGTGGCCGACTAGTCGGAACATCTCTAGTAAAAAGTAATAAATCTGCGATGCTTTAGCTGTAAATTGGAATCATACCTAATAAACTGACAGATGTCATTATTTTTAGGTGACATTTTTCAGTTTACAATCTTCTTTTATTAATGGCCTCAGATGTCTATTAAAGACAATTCTGCCAATGTCGAGTATTCAATATTTCATGTCAAAAAAATCCAGTTAACAAACAGTTTAACAAAGGACCATATACATCAAATAGAGTGTGGGACCATCGATTAGGGAAATTATGACATAGGGTGGTTATAGATGGTTCCCTTTAGAACAGCCATTCTCAAAGTGGTGTTCCGCGGAACCCCAGGGCTAAAATACTGCAAAAAATACCTACCAAAGGGAGATTATAAGGTTACATCTAAATATTACGTAATATTACATTGCAATATGATTATTCATAAATACATATAAATCAGTTTTTTATAATTATATTAAGGCTTTTTCCTTCACCAAAAAAGTTTGAGAACAGCTGCTTTAGAAAATAATTGAGAATACTCACAATATGTCAAGACGGAATCAAATTAATAAATAATAAGTATTGATCTCTCTTTCAAACATCTAGGAACTTGTTTTATTTATACAGGTGCGGCACGGGAACATCCCACTTTTCAAAGTTCAGTTCAGTAAAAAACCTTACCTAAGATACATATAGTATTATGGATTTCAGGTGATCTAAGATTCGTTTTTCCATATATATTTCTCATGTTAGATTCTTCTAAATATATATAACTCAAAGATGACTGACTGACATAGTGATCTATCAACGCACAGCCCAAACCACTGGACGGATCGGGCTGAAATTTGGCATGCAGGTAGATGTTATGACGTAGGCATCCGCTAAGAAAGGATTTTGATCAATTCCACCCCTAAGGGGATAAAATAGGGGATGAAAGTTTGTATAAATCTTATTAGATTTATTTCATTCATTATTACGCAGACGTAGTAGCGGGCAACAGCTAGTTATTATATAAGAGGGTTATTTCTTTTTATTTTACGATTGATTTTTTTTATTTACCCTCAATTTATTAATCCGTTACCTTCGTTCAGGGATGAAGATCTAAAATTGAGTTAAATATATTGAAGAAATGGATTATTACAAGATTATGTTGTTGTGGATGTTCCTTCTCATCTTTAAAAAATCATTAAAGGAATATTATCTCTCTTCCTAGTATTTATGTATATAGTATTACTAGCTTTTACCCGCGGCTGTGCTCTTATTTAAGTCATTAAATAAGCATCAGAGATCATTTCAATAGAAATGAATCAATATGATTCCAAACAGCTGAAACTATAGTAAAAAATAAAAATGTTACTTCTAGTATCTCCAAAAATATGTGTACAAAGTTTCATGATGATTGGTTAAGTAGTTGTTGCGTGAAAACGTAACAAACAAACTCACATTCACAATTTATAATATTAGTAGGGATTATTGTCATTATTAACTTATGTATGTATCTACGTAACATTGTGTGTAGTTCATATATTTATCTATATTTGTATCTATTTGTATCTCCCGCTATTTCTCTTCTGCATTGATCTACATCTCAAAGTCGGTTGCCTGGAAGCGATCGCTTCTTAGCATAAGGCCGCCATCTCCTTACTCTGTATTATTAAGTAATAAATAAATGTATTTTTTGAATGCAATCTCACGCGTTATGTCTAATATGATTTGCGATATAATTTACTTCGACATCTGTCACGTTGTGTATTAGACAATAAAACGCCGAGTAAAAGAAAAGTATCCAGCAGAATTCAGTCAACAAACGTTATCGCAGTATTTATTGCGGCGTTACAACACTTCATCGTGTAGGGTGACCATGAATATGAGACAAAAATATCATAACTACAGAGATTTTATTATTCGTCATGATTATAATTATAATTAATTTAATAAAATACAATTACAATAATAACACAGCTGTTTGAGATAATAATCTATTATATTGTTAACGCTCACATTTCCCAATAGATGGCGCCACTTGTGAGGCAATATAGGTGTATTTTTTGACAGTTAAAAAAAACGTTTTTGTGCCAATGCAGATCGATAGCAGTACCCGCTCAATCAATTTGTTTTATAGAATTAATTTCGTTTTGTATTCATATGATAGTAAGCAATTGAAACAAATAAAGTGCAAGTTATTTCAAGTAAAAGGTGTTCTTATTTTCAACAAAGCTAGAATGGAAACTTATACACAGCTACACAAAAACAAAATTCTGACTTGGAGGTCTCACTATGTGTATTATGTTTTTGGGGTCGCTGAATCCGAATGCACTCCATTCCAGCACATCTGGATTCGGCTATAACCTCATATACCCTTAAATTTGCTATATTTCTTAAAACTGCTAATCGTATGGCTTTATAACCTCATAATCCTATAATACAGTAGCTCGATGATCCTTTAATCAAATAAATGACTGCTGAAAAAAACTGAATGCTGTGTGGTTCAGAGACATGTGACCGCATTTCGCTTAGTATTATTCAGAAGTAAATATATAAATATGTGCTTAAATAAGGTTCTTTTCTAGAGTAATAATGCATATTATTATTTCGACAAATTTTAGATTATTTACTTTTAGTAAATGGACACCAATAGAGTGCTTTTACTCGTCTATACAAATACAAATATAAATGAAATAAATTTAATAATTATTAATCTGATTTAGCTGCTGTATACTGGCATTGTCCACTTGCATGCCAATGTCATAATAATATATAATAAATCTAATATGACGTAGAAGAATAGCTGCTGTATAGGGGCATTGTCATCTTATTGTATGTTATATATATTTATATGTTCAACTTAGGAATGAAATGGAAATAATTTATTAGCATAGATACTAAAGGCGAGCACTTGCTCATCGTTAGACTCTACAATGGCTTTGGAAAGACGTATGACGAGTATAAGACCACAAGAAACTAGTAGATAAAAAGTCCATCATAAATCGTGGTTACCCTATTGATATCTCGTATAAGCGTGACAAGGGAGTGCGTTGGCGATTGTCCAAAGTGGAACTAATTTGTCGAAGCTTCCCGTAACGGATCCTTGTACGTAAACATGGGCGAGAAATAACACAGGCCCACAAAAAAAAAAAGTGGTGTGTGCTGGGTGTCGGACCCACATAGTCTGGCGTATTTTTTCCCGCTGAACACGAATCTGTAGTTCAAATTGGGGGTTAAACTGCAAAAAATGAAGAAAAACCAAAAAAACCGATAAAAATCACGAATTTTTTTCTGTATGATATTATCATTCTTATAATTTTCGTCTTTTAAAATTTAAGATTCGCCTTGACCTGGTGTTTTTCAAATCTATTGACCATATTATAACATGAACCACAAAGAAAATTGGGTATCCAATTTTTGAGATCGAGAGAAACTTTCATATTGAAGCACTTTTCATACAAAGTCACGAATCGATCTGTAAGTTTCTTTGTATTTTTTATCCCTATGTTTTTGCACAAACGTAGCAAAAAGCATTGGGATTTCCAGTACATTCGTGATTGCCACGAGTACTAGAAGTTCCAGCAAAATTTTGAGTAGAAAAATCCATGAATATAAATCATTGTCATCGTAGTCCAATCATTCCGAAGTAGCAGGTTTCTGCCGGTAAATGTACCGATTTACTTAACCACTTCACTTCACTTAATCACTTAGCTATGTGACACCTAAATAAGACACAATAAGTAGTGAATTAATGTATTTGCACATTACGGTTGGAAATTACAAAGCGAAACAGTAGAGAAACTGCAAGATGATAATATCATACAGAAAAAAATACGAGATCGTGATTTTTATCGGTTTTTTTGGTTTTTCTCCATTTTTTGCAGTTTAACCCCCAATTTGAACTACAGATTCGTGTTCAGCGGGAAAAAATACGCCAGACTATGTGGGTCCGACACCCAGCACACACCACTTTTTTTTTTTTGTGGGCCTGTGTAATTATTATTGTTACCCTAGTTTGCTCTGAGGGAAATCGATTCACCACGATCTTGTGCAGGACTGGTCAAAGTGGCGTGAAATTTGTGTGAATATACAATTATACTCATCTGTATTTTGGTAACAATGATTATGTAGACATACCTGTCTCGAGGACTGCTGTTCTTACTTCAAAACAGGGGCAAGGTTTTTTGCTTCATTGGTTTACATACATTATATATAGAGCCCCATCTAAACTATGTATATACTAAATTAAGAATACAGGGGAGTTGCCATTATTAAAGTCGCGTTCCTGGAATCGGTTTTTTTTATATTCCAAATCTGGGAAAAATTTTCACTAGTTCAATTTATAGTTTGTACGTCAGGGTCCGAGGGGCCCCCTGGGCTTGTTGCTCACTATTATAATTATAAATTACAAATTATCAAGCTTTCTTGAAATATGTCAGTCAGTGTACAGATTGGATTTGCAACGCGCAACTGTTCGCGAATTTCTACGCATTTTGGTTTAACTTGGACATAATCAATGTCATTTTATGTTTACCCTTAGGTATAATGGTATGACAATGCCCCTATACAACAGCTATTCTTCTACATCATAGTAGATTTATTATATCTTATTATGACATTAGTATGTAAGTGGACAATGCCAGTATACAACAGCTAAATCAAATTAATTGTGATAATTTATATTTGTATTTGTATTGATGAGTAAAAGCGCTCTATTGGAGCCCATTTACTAAATTACACACGCTACTTGGATTATGCATTTCGTATATTTAAATTTATAATTCGTAGATAATTTAGAAGTACTCGTATAACAGAGATAAACAAGCAGGTCGAACGCGAAGACGACAGGACGAACGGACAGGGGTTTCGCGGATCACTGGTCCGCTTGATTACTGTACCAGATTGCTGTTCTGCCTGTCCGTCTACCTAACTAAAGTTGTAAACACTGGTCAGGTCACAGAAATATATATTTATTATGTACTAGCTTTTATGTACATTTTTTTATTTTTTTATTTTATGATTGTTTTTAGAATAGAAATTAATTTACGTTCAACTTATTAATCCGTTATCTTCGTTCAGGGATAAAGATCTAAGATTGAGTTAAATATATTGAAGAATTGGAATATTGAAAGATTATATTGTTGTGGATCTTCTCATCTTTAAAAAATCATTAAAATAATTTATGTATTATAGTACTACTAGCTTTTACCCGCGGCTTCGCTCGCATTTAAGTCATTAAATAAGTATCAGAGATCATTTCAATAGAAATGAATTAATATGATTCCAAATAGCTGAAACTATAGTCAATTGGAAACTATAGTAAAAAATAATAATTTTTTTTAAATAAAAAGTATCCTATGTTACTTCTAGTACCTCCAAAAATATGTGTACAAAGTTTCATGATGATCGGTTAAGCAGTTGTTGCGTGAAAACGTAATAAACAAACTCACATTCACATTTATAATATTAGTAGGGATAGGGGGAGTGTAGGGAGAAACATTATTCAGTTTATTTTAATCGTAGACGCGGTAAGGCTTGATAGTTGTAAAGGCTTCGAAATTACAAAAATTATTAACTTTCATGTGTTGAAGCGTTTTCGTGTCGTAGCAGGTAATGATTGCCGTAGCGTTATATTTATCTCGTAGTGTTTTGTAGAATTTTCGTAGTAAACATATTAGGACCTTGAATAAGTTCTCGCTGTTTTTTTAAAGCGCCTAAACCAGTCTCTGCATGCCGTATTCGACAGAACATTGTCACCATATGTCTCAACAAGAATTTTGTGTGCTTCAGGTGCAGATTTCTTTTGAATAAAGCAGTGCAATAAAATTCCCCGCAAAAACACTTTATTTGGCACAAAAGTAGACATTTTCACAATGGGTAAATAATGACGTTGTTGACACTGTGGTGAATTATATCTACTAGAATTTGAGGTTACATATAGGACTACTTAGCTGATGCGTTACCGTACGAAATTCCATGCACAGAGTGCAGCTCTGCCATCTTTTAAAAAACAGCGAGAACTTATTCAAGGTCCTAATAATATAGTATATTTTTACTAGATTTTAATATAAATGTGTTTTAAATTAACTGTATAATCATGTTTACCTTGGGTCGAAAGAAGAAGAAAACAAGAACTCAGTGGTAGTGTGAAGTCAGTGACCTGCGTCAGGCTGTCACGGCTTTTTGACTGACAAGTGTACTGATTGCAACTGACTGATTTGGGTCAAACCCAACCCCCTATTTCTTTACGTAACGCTGATTCAGTTCGAAGTTTGAAAATGTAGTTTTGAAAATATAATTTACTAATACGAGTGTGTGAACGTAGCCCGCTATAAAAATAATTTAATTTATTAAGTAATAATTATATACTACTAGCTTTTATCCGCGGCTTCACTCGCATTTAAGTCATTAAATAAGTATCAGAGATTATTTCAATAGAAATGAATCAATATGATTCCAAACAGCTGAAACTATAGTCAGTTGGAAACAATAGTAAAAAAACTATTTAAAAAAAATAAATAAAAAGTATCCTACGTTACTTCTAGTACCTCCAAAAATATGAGTTCAAAGTTTCATGATGATCGGTTAAGTAGTTGTTGCGTGAAAACGTAACAAACAAACTCACATTCACATTTATAATATTAGTAGGGATTTTTTGTGTGATTATGTAGAACACGCCTGGTGAGTTCTTAATATTTTGTAAAAAATAGTTGCGTACACCAGCGACCTCTATCTCAAATATTTCCCAACATCAGAAGTATCAACTACATAATCCAAACCCGAAGCAACTTGAGTAATGTAACGCAGAGACGGAATAAATCTACACTGTACCCAATTCTGGCCAATTGGTCTCATTAATCGCACAACTTGTCTTATATAAGTTGCGGTCTCGGAGCCGAACTGCCAATCAGACGAATCAATGAGCCGAACCGCTGGATGCCTCTTTCACACAATTGCGTTGATTGAAGCTCTGCTCCTTGCATACGAATTACTTTCACGTAACGAAAACATAACGTTGCTTTAATAATATGTACACGTACTATATTTACTAACTGATAATTAGAAGCTGTAAAAGAGTCCGTAAAAAGATATATCTAGTAGTAAATATTATTAAATTCAAATATCTTTATTGCATGTCACAATTATAATTAAGATTAAACATTTGAACCCGGTTGCAAATCTCTAAATATATATAACTAGCTTTTGGACTTGTCGTTAAGAAATGCTCCAATCTTTAATTTCAGTTCAATCAGTCGAAAATCTAAGAAATTTATACATCCTTGACCATGATTTATAGATAGTCAAAATCCTTTCTTAGCGGATGCTTTTTTTTCTCTGAATTAAATATATATAACTCAAAGGTGACTGACTGACTTAGTGATCTATCAACGCACAGCCCAAACCACTGGATGGATCGGGCTGAAATTTGGCATCTTCTTAGATTTATTTCATTTATTATTACGCAGACGTAGTTGCGGGCAACAACTAGTAATATAATATAATACAATAATAATAATAATAATAAACAATTCTTGGAGTTTTTCGTCAATTGAATAACGCGTCGAGACAAGTTATTGAATGTTGGTGGAGGTTATTTTCCTTCATCGACCTAATGTGGCGGGAATTATAAGCAAAATAATTTTAAATAATTCCCTTTAATATGGATTTCCGCAAAGTAACGCCTGAAACAACAAATTACATTACACTATTGATTTATGATTTCTTCTGTGATAAATATCTCTAGTTATATACGAATAGAATCCGAGCGTTTGGCGTTTGACGCGAGACCTGTACTGTGGTAGCATAATACAGGCACGATGAACGCCCGAGGCAAGCCGAGATGAGGTGCTTCTTCACCGATTTGTGTTTATAGGCCAGAGGCATGGGAGACACATTGAGGTCGTTTAACTTGCTACGCGTTACCAAGGAGGTCAACTTGGAAAAACAACTCCTGTTTTTGTTGTTCACTCGGTGTTTACGATTTATATAAACATATTTTTTTATTCCTAAATCGAGTTTACAGTGTCTTGCCATATTATTAGACCCGGAGAGAAAAAATAAAAACATTTTATTATATTAGATAACAATCGACTTACAACAATAAAAATATTACAGTTTGGAATGACCTGGAAATTTATTGAGGAGCTTCTGAAAAGGAAATAACAAAATCAGCAATAATAACAAAGAGAGAACTAATTAAAAATTGATTTCCTAATGGAACCATAATCTCCATCTTCAAGACACTATTTAGTCATGCATAAAAAGCATGCCTCGGCGAATTAGGACACTCATTGTGGTTAAAGGAGGATCTACAAAATATATATTTTTTAAATTTTAATTTATTTTTAGTAATTGGGCTCCAATAAAGCGCTTTTACTCGTCAATACAATTACAAATATAAATGAAATTAATTTATTAATTTAATAATTATCAATTTGATTTAGCTGCTGTATACTGGCATTGTCCACTTACATACTAATGTCATAATAATATATAATAAATCTACTATGATGTAGGAGAATAGCTGCTGTATAGGGGCATTGTCATCCCATTGTATACCTAATAAATAAAATGACATAGATTATGTCCAAGCTTTTTTATTATTGACTAACTGATTGACATGACTAATGTTTTCATTTGTTTTTTATATATATAAAGAAACTATATTTGAAATTTCCCGCGCTTCGTAGCGCTATAGTCTCTGGTCGTGTCGCGATTGTCTATTCACGTTTTGACACTCCACGTTAATGCAGGAATTTATAAAAATTAAAAGTTGTTAAATGATTACTAAAAATATTGTTTCTTTAATTTCAGTTTCAGAAAATGATATAGTTTCAAATATCTTAATATTACGATGAAATATTTGTTTAGACATTTGCATGAGAGTGTTGTTTAGTTTCTACCAATAAGTGTTAATATCTTTCTTGTTATAATTATCAAGATATATACATTTTAGTTGAAGCATATTTTAGTAAAGTAAATACTGTAACGGTCTGATATAAGTGGAGTTTGAAAAGCTTCTAGGTGCTTAGTGTAAGTGTCTTGGTTCCGCCTCCAATTCGCAAGCGCTATTAAGATTCTGCATTTGGTTTGCAAACTTGGGTTAAGATCTCCAACAGCACCCACCACTCCCACGACATCCATTTGGTTCACCACAGTGGCGGCGCTAGGAGTCAGCCTCGCAAGAAAAAAATCAATTTTTTTTCAAGATAAAAGTGAAAGCCGAAAAATCAGTTTATTATAACTTGTGTTTCTGTTTGTAATTTTAAGGTTTAAGACATTTATTTCCTAAAAAAATTTACATAAATTCACTTAATTGAGATAAAAAAAATTTATAAATAAACATAACGTACATAAACTAAATATATCTTATTATACTAGAATATTGACAACACCATCACAAGGCACTCAGACCCATTATATGTTTTTTTCAATTCATATTTAAATTTGATAATACTTTAAGATTGACTTAGTGAAGATACATATATAAAATTTATAAACATAACTTACATAGACTTAACCCTTAGTAGCCTGATTTACGAAAGTTCACTTTGCCGCGCAAGTAATATGTCATAGATAAAATAAAACAATAATGACATTTGTTTTATTTTTTAATTTCGTTGGAAAGAATATTATACAACAGTAAAATACGAACAGCCAACCTATAAAAAAAAAACTAATAGTAATGTGAACATTCGGTTTAAAAGATTGGTATCAAAATTGATACTCTAGGCTATTAAGGGTTAAATAGATTACATATACCTATGTATAATGATTGTCGAATCTATTTTATTAATTTAAACAAAACGCGCGTGGGAAACAAAAACGGCAAACAAAACAACTGAATTTTAATTTTAAAATTCAGTTGTTTTATTATTATTGTTATTTTGTATTGTATAATTATTGTTTATTTTATTAATTGTCTTCAATATTTCATTATTTTTGGCAACCTTGGGTTACATTATTGTAGTTTTAGTTAGGTTATATTGATCAGTGATAATGTAGCATTCAAATGGCGAAAGAATTTTTGAAATCGGTCCAGTAGTATAATAGTATTTGAGCCAATTCGTTATAAACATACAAAAATACAAATCTTTATAATATTAGTATAGATTTGACGCAAGTAAATTTCAAAATGCACACACGCGAGTTTCTAACTAAGAAGGAAACTTGAAAAGATTTAAAATTCACTCGACGGAGTTGCCATCTCAAAAATACACTTTGCACTTATAAGTTTGCGACACCACTTTAATTTCCGCTTCTTATTTGCGAGCCACGCGTTTCCGCTTCCACCGCCGACACTGGCGGTTGGTGGGCGAAACTTTCATCACGATTTATGGTATTGCAATGTTTATCATACGACCTTATATGTGACTACACTCTACCTGATGGTTATGACGACTCTTGTAACAGTGATGAAGATTTAGGAGTTGAACGATTCGAAACAGTAGGTAGTTGGTTTTTTATACGCTAGTTTGACAAGTCCGACGCGGGAAGCGGTGTTGCCAACATTTTTACATTTTTTTTATAAGTAGGTAAAGGCTACACAGACGGAATATTTAAATGATAGAAAAACTGGTTTATATGCATTCTTAATCATATGTACACGCGGCGATTTTCAAATGGTTACAGTTTTTATAAGTATATAAACGATAGAAAGATAAATGATCGCGATCGGTAAAAGAAATATCTGCATCCCTTTCACACATACCTCGACTTTGATACGATAAGAATATAGTTATCCCTTTCTAATGATTGTTTCTTGCAGTCCAAAGTCCAATCTGTATCCATTTGAAGATTGTCGACTGTACATATTATTATAATAATCTAACCTAACCTTCTTCTCTCCTATCCTATATTCTCCTAACTTTATATTCTCCCTTTAGCAGATATTTTTTTCAGTATTTTAATCCCTAAAGAGGCTTTGCATAGCCCTAAGGCACTACGGCAATTACCAAGTTCATCCTGAAACGTGTCAAAAGCGCTGATCTGCCTACCTCAAACCTTTTGTACTAATGTAGTATTTTTTACAAAGTAAACACTTAGAATTCAGTTACAATGTGGTTACATGCAGCAACCATTATCCGGGGCATTAAGTTAACAGTTCCCGGAATTAATGGGCCAGAATAATCACTCCCATTATGCCGGCACAAATCGATGCTTAACTTACAACTCGTGGTATCTATCCAAAGTACTATTTGTCTTCTTTTAATTGGTTTATTATAGAAATAAAATTGATAATTAATATGAATTTATAATGATTTAAATTTAAAAAAAAGCACTTGTTTGACGGAATCGAAAGCTCGCCTATGCATAAACAAATATTACTGTTTTTTTGCAATAAAGAATTTATTTATTTATTTATTTATTTAAGAAGGCGAAAGGTAAACATTCTGATTGTTGTTATATATGTAAGTTGTGGTTAGAAGGGCAGTTATGTAAGGTTTTTATTGAATTGTATAATGGTATCTGACTACCTCAGTGTCTGTCAGTCGTTGGCAAGCTCGATAAATGATCACACTCAAGAAGGACTTTTGTTTCCATAACTACGATATACACATCAATGGTATATGATAATTATTTTTAGTAAATAAAACAATGCGCCTTCTATCACAGTCTTTAAGAAGTTATTGCGTGAACACTATCTCTCACTGTAAAACTGTCTGTGTTATTATTGTCACTTTTTTACTTTATTTATTTATTATTATTTAATTATATATTTATTGAAGTGAAACTTCTTTAGGCGCGTTGAGCGTTTTGGTAGAGGGTAAAATCCTCGGTTTGCGTCACCGACATGCTAAAGTGAATTTTTAATTTGACTATTATTGTAATTATTTAATTGAAGGATTACTGTTTATTTATTGACTTTAAATTCATTGTCTTCAGTATAAAAGTGAGTATGAAACATATTAATATTTTTATACAGATAAATGAATAATGAAAACAACGAATATATTTTTAAAAAATTTCATATAATTTTTGCATATAGTTTCAATTACTCTTAACTTAATAGTTCCGTTTTCACTTCTATCGGCAGTCCCACGACTGTTTATGTTTTTCTTATTTTAGTAGTATATGTATGTATTTATGTATATTTTTTGTATATTTTTATTCTTCATTGGTATATATTATTATATTTTGTTTTTTTTTTGCACCCTTAACCCCAATTATATTCGCGATTTACTACCTAAAGGTTGGTTGCCTGGTAGAGATCACTACTCAGTGATAAGGCCGCCTATTGTTTTTTATTTTTATTTTTCTTTATTTTATTCTCTAATAATGTGTGCAATAAAGAGTTATTATTATTATTACTATTATCTATATATATATAACTCAAAGGTGACTGACTGACTGACTTAGTGATCTATCAACGCACGCCCAAACCACTGGACGGATCGGGCTGAAATTTGGCATGCAGGTAGATGTTATGACGTAGGCATCCGCTAAGAAAGGATTTTGATCAATTCCACCCCTAAGGGGATAAAATAGGGGATGAAAGTTTGTATAAATCTTATTAGATTTTCGACTGATTGAACTGAAATTAAAGATTGGAGCTACTATGATGAAGACGTTTTTAAGCACGCTAAACAAAAATAAAGCCGCAAGAACTATACCTAATTAATAATAATACTTTTTAACGGGAGCGAAGCCGCGGGCAACAGTTAGTTATAAAATAATTGTAAAAGAGAGTTTTTAAGCAAAAATTTCAAAGAATATAACTTCTTTAAACATGTTAATACCAGCAATAATACATCTTGATTCTAATTGTAATAAAGCCGGTTAATAAAGTCGCCTGAACATTGCAGCCAAATTAAGTGTAAAATTATCAGATGGCTTTTACTTCATTAAGGCTTGTTTCGCGGTGGCTGTATTAAGGGAGGTAATTTTGGCAAATTTCTTACTCTATTGTCTGCCGCGAAAGCCTTTGAAGTGATCGTGAAGCAAACACGTGATTTTGTTAATATCTACTGGCATGAGTGTGTTTAGATTTCGTTTTTGTTTCAGTACATATACTTTGTTTTTAAACATTTGCACTACAGTCATCTAATCTTTGCAACTGTTTAAAAGGCTCTTAAAAGCTGGTTGTAGGGATTTTCATTAATTTTTTTTTACCAATAAATATATCACATAACTTTTCTTCATTAATATGTATGTTTTTAAGTATATATTATTATTTATTATTTTATGTAATGTATGTATTGTGTAGATTTCGTTATTATTTTCTTTTCATTGCACCAAATATCACTTTTCACACCAACATGTACAGGCTATGATTGACGAGTTTCTTGTGATAATCTTCTCGCCATACGCCTTCCCGAAGTCACGATAGAGTCTAACGATTTCATTTCATTTCATTTCAATATCGAAAATATTAATTAAAAAAATTAATATGTAAAATCCAGGACGATAGGAAAAGGCGCAAGCAAAACAAATAAAATAAAAAAGGGAAATGGCAGCTACTAGCAGATGTATAAGGGAATAAATTGCTTGGGGCACGATTAATAAAATTGAGACTCAAGTCATAAGATTTAGCGTTATAAAGAACTCGAGATGAAAATAACTTTTAATTGAACAAAAATATGTATTGTTATAAGTTGTTTTATTTAAAAAAAAAACAATTGATGTTTTTCCTAGATCTTGCGCGGACATGTTTTACTAATAAGATATAAAAATATAAAATGAAATCAACATAGACATTATAAAAGTACACTTGCTTATCGTTAGATTTTTCAGTGAATTCGGAAAGACGTAGCATCGAGAAGAAAACTACAAGAATTATAGTTTGTACATGATATAATTAATATTAAAAAAAAAAACAATTTTAATTTAGAGACCATAATAATACCAAGCCACAATAATATCGAAAAAAAACAGTTGTTTTTCAAATTAATTAAAATTAATAAATTAACTTTTTATTGAACACTATTTTGTAAATATTCCTCTCTCTCTCTCTCTGTGTGTTTGTGTGTGTGTGTGTGTGTATAAAATCGCTTTCCGCTATATCCTGTAAGAGGTGTCAATGGTGCTTTAGCGTGTTTGTCGAGAGCGGGCCGCGCTATCAATCGCCGTCGACCTCGCATTCATTACCGCGCCCAGGTGCCCCGGTCGTCTCAGCAACACCCATGCGAGTAACTACTAATAAATCCTCGTACAACTGTTGATTGTTCATTTGTTTTCTAATTCTCAATTGTTACTAAAGTTTTCCGCCTTATTTCCTTTTATTAACGTGAAGAACACACCGTTTTTATGCTCAAAATTCCACCTTTGTTCTTTCATACAAAAATTTAAGCAACATAGTCTTTTGTTTATAATTGTTAGACATAAACAATTGATAGACAATTTACTATTGCAATTTGATTATTTTAATCGTATATTTGAGAACCTTTGCAGCCTTGTTAGTACCAACACGAAATTAGTTAAATCATGAAAATAATCTCCGATATTTTTTTTTCGTTAATTATATTAAAATGTACTAACACTAACATTATATTGTACAGGCTATGATTGGCGAGTTACAGTAATACCCCGCTTTACACGACCACGTTATGCGCGGTTTCACTATAACGCTGATTCAAAATCGCGCTCATTTGCCCCGCATTACGCGAAAGAGTGCGTGTAAAACATAATGTAGTCATCAACTTCTCTATGGTCGCGGGAATTTCAGTTTACGCGATTTTTTCCGGAAGGTATCCCTCGCGTAAAGCGGGGCATTACTGTACTTCTGATTTCTTCTCGTCATATGCCTTTCTGAAATCTCGTAGGTTCTGACTAAGGGCCTAAAAGCCCTATGCGAAATATATATATATATATATAAATAATTTTGATTTTGACATCTCTATATTGTTCAATATATTCTGAGATTTTTCAGATATAAAATACAGTAGTTTGTCAATAGCATAACATTGTAAGTACAGATACAATGCCGTTACATGATATGTCAGCTAAAAATATGTTTACGAATACTATTGTAGTTATTGCGATTAGGGTAATTTTTCGTGCATAGTTGGTTAGTGTAGATTCTTCATTGTTGTATTGAGTATTCTCAGAAACTATTTTCATGAGATGGATAATATTATAAATCATAAAATCATTAAAAAATCATATTACACGTTAGATGAATATCTTATAGATAATAAAGGTTGAACATACCCGATGTCATTTTATGTTTACCCTTAGGTATACAATAGGATGACAATGCCCCTATACAGCAGCTAGTCTTCTACGTCATAGTAGATTTATTATATATTATTATGACATTAGTATGTAAGTGGACAATGCCAGTATACAGCAGCTGAAGCAAATTGATAATTAATAAATTTATTTCATTTATATTTGTATATGTATTGACGATTAAAAGCGCTTTATTGGAGCCCATTTACTAAAAGTAAATAAAAAATAAAAATTATATTTTGAGCGAATTGTTAAAATATTAGTTCCGGCTAGTTGCTAATTATGATTGTAGTAAATGAATCCAAAGTCGATTGTTTGTAATTGACTATAATGTTGGATGGAATTCCTAATGTTATCGACAAAGGCGAACTACATATTTAGCTTTACAAACAAACTGCCCACGGCATCGAGTGCCCACAATATATTTCACCTGCAAGCTTTTACCTAATTCAACACAGTGAGCTTTTGTTATTTACAGTTTATTTACAGTGAAATTGTTTTAATTGTAGATGCGTTTTGATCGGTTTTTCTTACACAGAAATCCAGAGTCCGATATACACTCCTAACACACATTTATTCGTAATATTTTTGCGTTATTCATGCCCTACTTTGAGATTTAGTTCAAACTACGAGGCTTGTAGTGTAGATTGTTATGAAAATTTATAATCCTAACTTCCTAGCTAATATTATTAATGTGAATGTGAGGGCTAAAATACTGCAAAATTAACCTACCAAAGGGAGATTATAAGGTTACATCTAAATATTACGTAATATTACATTGCAATATGATTATTCATAAATACATATAAATCAGTTTTTTATAATTATGTTAAGACTTTTTCTTTCGCCAAAAATGTTTGAAAACCGCTGACTTAACCGATCATCATGAAACTTTGTACACGTATTTTTGGAGGTACTAGAAGTAATATAGGATACTTTTTATTAAAAATATATAAAAATTTTTACTATAGTTTCAGTTGTTTGGAATGATATTGATTCACTTCTATTGAAATGATCTCTGATACTTACTTAATGACTTAACCCTTAGTAGCCTGATTTACGAAAGTGATTTTTTTTTAACATTATTGTGTTTGCTTGAGGGTCTAGATGAAGGGAAAAATAGCCAAAAAAATCACAATGTTTATTTTACATATTTATTTAGAAAAAAAACAGGTATCAATTTTGATACTTCAGGCATGAAGGCCATAAAGAAATCAGATATACCTATGCATGAAATAATGCGAAACATTCGATTGTTTTTATTATCGCATAACGACACTTTACACTTTTTACAGAACAGAAAATATATCAAATTTGTATTCAACAAAACTTTTAGTAAAATGTGTTTACTTGTTCACTTTGCCGCGCAAGTAATATGTCATAGATAAAATAAAACAATAATGACATTTGTTTTATTTTTTAATTTCGTTGGAAAGAATATTATACAACAGTAAAATACGAACAGCCAACCTATAAAAAAAACTAATAGTAATGTGAACATTCGGTTTAAAAGATTGGTATCAAAATTGATACTCTAGGTTATTAAGGGTTAAATGCGATCGAAGCCGCGGGTAAAAGCTAGTTATACAACAAATCTATTTGATTGTACCCGACCGACCTTTCATATAATAAAGCTATAGTAATCTGTTAAAGTGTTATAGTAAAAATACAATTATACGACACGTTGTTTTTAACGTATGAATCGTTTTTTCTATTATCTTGGTCTGCTAAAAGACCGGGGTGTTGTTTAGGCTCAGTTGTTGGCACTTGACAATTTTTAATATGATAAGGGTGGATTATTTATATTTCGATGGTAGAAACTAAGAATGTCTAACGATTTGGTTGTTTTTCAGACCTGGGGTTTCAGGTTTTGTATTGTAATAACATTTTAAAGTAAAGCGATGTCTGCATACATTTCACTAGATGTGATCCACATTTAATTTTTTATTTCAGCTATGATTCGTTTTGCAAATCACAAATAAATAAATAACATATGAATATTTTTAGGTATACTAGCCTTTATCCTTCGCTCGCATTTAAGTCATTAAATAAGTATCAGGGATCATTTCAATAGAAATGAATCAATATGATAACTATATTTTCTGGCTTGGCTAAGACTATCAATTTTTAAAAATTACTACATACAACGATGTTTCATAAACTTAAAATATGCTTTATTGAATTACAACAACAAATGTTAAAATATATTTCACTGTAACAAAAATAATTTTAAAAAAAAGTATCCTATGTTACTTCTAGTACCTTGTTGCGTGAATACGTAACAAACAAACTCACATTCACATTTATAATATAGTAGGGATTACAAAGCTTTTTTTTATATTTTTTTTGATAGCACATTTTTTTAACATATACATTCAAAGTGAAAAGTGAATTCTTGTTTATTTTTGTTGCAATAAAAACATTTATTGTCTTTTGTCTATGGCAATAGACAATCCATTTGTCAATTGTTATTTATATTTTCATATTGTCTATGCGTTGTTTAAAGTCCCCTCTGAAATAATCAAGTATTTATATTAGTAAATTCGCTTGCATCGTGACGTATCGTGACTGATAGATGTATACGTCACGGATTCGAGACGTACGAATGCAAAATGTGTTTTACCCTTAACAGTTAGAAAACTTTATTAGGAGTCACCAAGTTGTAACTAGATTATCCGAAACTATCTGCTCAGAGTTTTCCGGATAGTTTAAAATTCCGGGAATTTTGACCGGATTGTCCGGGGGTTTAGATACTGAATTGTTTACGAATAATTTTCGAGTTAAGATTGAAATTGAATATCTGAAAGTTTAAGGGTGAAGTCTTTTTAGAGTTTCTCAAGAGTTTTTGATCATGTTTCGCTACTATCTGTTCCAACATACATCTAATTTATAAAACATTTTTTTATTAACGTACATGTTTTTTTGGCTTCGAATTTAGGATTATATAAATGTGTGATTAATGATTATGTACAGCGTTACATGTACATGTGCAGTAATACCCCGCTTTACGCGACCCCGTTATGCGCGGTTTCACTATAACGCGAAATTCAAATTTATTATTAAATTACGCGAAAGAGTGCGTATAAACATAATGTAGTCATTCAACTTCTCTACGGTCGCGGGAATTTCAGTTAACGCGATTTTTTCCGGAAATTATCCCTCGCGTAAAGCGGGGCATTACTGTATAGCGTTATTACGAGTTTCTTGTGGTCTTCTTCTCGTCATACGCCTTTTCAAAGCCATTGTAGAGTTTAACAATGAGCAAGTGCACGTTTAGTGCCTATGCTAATAAACCATTTACATTTTCATTAAAAACATATATAATTTCCACACCTACGCGTCTAATTTTGCTTACAGATATACAACCATCAAATTCAATGCATGAGTAATGAAATAAACTCGCCAAGAGATATCACTAATGAACATCTTTGGACAAGTTTTTCATGCGCCAAAATAATTAGACGGCTATATACGAGTATGACGTATTTTATTACTGAGCTAGCACATTATATTATTGTTTAAAAATATGTTAGATCAGCGGTTCTCAAACTTTTTTGGCGAAGGAAAAGCCTTAATGTAATTATAAAAACTGATTTATATGTATTTATGAATAATCATATTGCAATGTTGGAATATTTAGATGTAACCTTATAATCTCCCTTTGGTAGGTATTTTTTGCAGTATTTTAGCCCTAGGGTTCCGCGGAACACACTTTGAGAATGGCTGTGTTAGACGAATGGCAGTTATTAATAACCCTTTGAGTGATTACCTTAGAAGTAAACAGCCTACAATTAACCTGGAGAATACACATTCATCTTTTCAAGAAGGCATAGCGGGCAAAATTTAACATCTGTAGGATAAACCCTTTACAGAAAATACTTAAATACATTAAGTACGGGCAGAGGGCGCTCACGTGACGTATTACTAAAAAACGCGTTGTGATTGGTCAATTTGATTAAAAATATTTGTGTTTTATTGCAAAGGCTTTAGTTAGGCAACGGTTATTCTCATCATATACGCCATAGCATATATAATTATTTCCCTACGTCTTAAGCTTAAAGCTCATTAAAAGTGAGGTATCAATTTACATAGATGGTTGATACGTCTACAACTTTGATGATAAGACATGACCACTAATGAGTGATACGAATTTGAAGCAAGCTCAATCTTTGGTCTCTTTCATTTACTATTTAAACAAAAGAGACGGAACGAAATTTCAAGGAGTATAATATTTTGATAGATATAAAAGCGTTGGTTATTATTTACATAAAGAAACTATGTGGTTTTGTTAATAAATGTCGTATTTTGCTTCTGAATTGACGCATCTTATTGGAATAATAATTTTGGTTGGATTGAAGCAATTCTGTGGGACTCGAAACGCATTTTCTAAAGTGTATACGCGCCGGGACAACGATTTGCCGTTACAATAATTATTTACATTTGCCGAAATACGAGGCTTTCAAAAGCTCAACGCGAAATCTCTTGAAAGCTCTCCCCTAACAAATACAAACCGATTGCTCCAAATATGTCTAAATTCAATGCCGACAGTAATATAACACTTTTTTTCTTTCGTTCAATACTTTTTTTTTAGATAGCAATCTATTTATATTTCAGCACTTCTGCCGCATTGCTTCTGGGTTTTTCAGTGGGAACTAACATTTATTTGTGATTTATAGAGTAATTTTAATAAAAACAGATGAATTTGAATTTGAGTGTTTTATGTTTGCGTTTCCAATCCTGGTGCCAATGACATAGTGAAGTCTACTTTGAGGTTTAAGGCTTTGTTTTTTTTAAACACTCACCAGCGCAGTTTTTCATATTATTTTGGAAGCTGATACCTGTGTGGTTGCACTGTGGATTTGATTTAATTTTAATTCTTGTGATTTATGAATTGTTATTTGGTTTTTTTTTCAGAATTAAATTCAGTTTTGTTTTTGTTAATTATTTTATGTACAGGCTATCATTGACGAGATTCTTGTGATTTTCTTCTCGTCATACGCCTTTCCGAAGTTATTCATGGTAGAGTCTAACGATGAGCAAGCGCACGCCTTTATGCGGTCTATGCCAGCCATTCTGAAAGTGTGTTCCGCGGAACCCTAGGGCTAAAATACTGCAAAAAATACCTACCAAAGGGAGATTATAAGGTTACATCTAAATATTCCAACTAAATATTTCGTAATATTACATTGCAGTATGATTATTCATAAATACATATAAATAAGTTTTTTATTATTATTATATTAAGGCTATTTCCTTCGCCAAAAAAGTTTGAGAACCGCTGGTCTGTGCTAATAAACGATTTTCATTTCATTTTATGTTTTTATCCAAATGCATTGTTCCTCGCTTTATTCTCACCAATTTCTGAGTAGAGTAACCCCCTTGTTCAAAACTTACAAGGTAATAAAATACAGCCGGTTATAATAATCTTATTTAACATTTAGCGATGCGAAATAATGATCTCTGTGCATCCCTTGTAGTTGCCCGCTTAACACTTAAATGTTTTCAGCAAAATTCCTCGCATATAGCGATTCGGTGGCACGTTCTAATGCTCTTAACTAAGTTTGCCATCATGCGAACTAATGAGATACTATTAATATATTATATAAAACAATTATAATATTAAATTATACAAATTTGCTTGTATATTATCCGGCTTGTTACTTTGTGTCTATTTCTATAAAAAAACATATTGATGACATTTATCAAACAAAATTAGTATCTTAATTAAAAAACAAACCAACATAATATTTAAACATATATTGCAATTCTGCGTGATGATATTTGAAACTATCGTCAAACTAGTATAAAACTCAAAAAACTTTTTTTGTTATTTATATTTGTCCACATGTCAGTAGTGACTGAAATTGCAGCGAATCCTGTAAACGAGCGTACATGAACCGTAGTCCCATTTAAATAACAGTCGGCCAAAGTCATAATCGGCACATCTCTAATATAAACCGATTAAATAAAAAGGACGACTAATTAGATTTAAAAATGTATATATGTGTGTGTATGTATTATTTTCTATCAGTTTTATTTTATATATTATATATTTCTATCTCCATTATCTTTCTTCATACTATACATCTAGTTCAGTAACCGGGGTACCCAGTAGGACAGGTTTCCGAACCTAGTACAGGGGCCCTTGCTATTTTTATATACTAAAATTATTTATTAATAAACTATTTTATTTTATTTATTTAAAAATAAGCATTGACTTCCTTTTAGATTTATTTTTGTGAGATT
The DNA here is from genome assembly GCA_028551675.1 of Tineola bisselliella. Taxonomy (NCBI): domain Eukaryota; kingdom Metazoa; phylum Arthropoda; class Insecta; order Lepidoptera; family Tineidae; genus Tineola; species Tineola bisselliella. The sequence continues at coordinate 57,776 of JAPWLS010000343.1, forward strand.
GGCTAACAAAAAAAAGTGGAAAAAAAGCACAAACCCAATACTTCATTGTTTATATTGAAAAAGTGTTTTTATTGGTCTTCAACACAAAAAGTCACGGTAGATTTCAACTGTTGTGTTAGATGCCTGTTAAAACGATATTTCATTTCATTTCACAAAAAAAATTGTAGCCCTAAATAATAGTTTATCTTCTGACAAAACATTTTATCTTAAAACAAAATATTTCTTTAAGTATTCTTTTATTTATTTAATTAATTTATAACTTTTCGTTATAAATATTTATATGACCTCTCACAGCGACAAAGGTTAGCTAGTAGATAATGCCTATGTGCATTTTTTGTGCAATAAATAATTGTAAACGCATTATAGTATTAAATAAAATAATTGTTTATAAGAAATCAAAGTTTTCATAACCCTTAAGCGTTAGCGTTTGAGAGCGATGTTCGGGACAATGCCTGCGGGTCCCGAGGGCCCCGTAAACTGACAATTCAATTACAGCGGCTCTGAAGGGCACCGTGTGAGCACTATTCTATGGACGATTCTCTTTCTGCGGAATTTCAATTTTGGTTTCGTTCTTTTGTGTAAAAAAGCATTTTGTTTCTTTCTACTTCTTTTTTTGAGGTATCACATTTTTTATTTGCAATATTCGATGTAGTTTTTTTTAATACAAACAATTTAAAATAGCACTCGTATTTTTCACATAGTAAATAAAAAAAAATGGCAATTTGCTATTGAACATTTAAAAAAATATATTTTAATAATGTAATGTAATATGTATGTGTGTTTAACCGTTAGAGTGCTAAGCGGCGCAAAAGTGATGCGATAGTTTGAATCGAAAATTGCGCTATATAAGTATCGCAAAGCATTTCTTCATTATAAAAAAGAATTATAGTAATTGATTGATATTTGTCCGAATTAGAGTGTTTTATTTGACACCATTATTTTTCATTTTAAATAATCAAAAAATGTACAGCAATTTTTATATATATTCACAAAAATTGCTTAGCACTAAAACGGATATTATATATACCTATATATATATATATATATATATATATATATATATATATATATATATATATATATATATATATATATATTTCATAAATATGTATGTATTATTATTTAGTGGTAATTTTATTGATTTATGTTTGAAATTTTGTTGTTAGATTTAAGTATTATTATAATTGTATATTTTGTTTATAATTAAATAAATAAATAAATAAACATTGACTGAATACGCATATTGCATGATAACGTATTTGATTTATTTGAGATTTGCTATAAGGTGCACATTCATTACTTGAAGCCGGTATAGCGGGGGCGACTGTTGCACAAGGCCATATCTTAAAATACTTGTTAATTTGTTCGTTATTAATTATTATGTTGACATTGTGACGTCACTAACGATTTTTTTTTGGAGTTACTGCTGTTAGCTTTGCTGCTGTTACAGCGGAGTAAGTAAAGAGCGGGATTGAGACTAGACCTGGGTGAAGACCTGACTAGTTACAATCGAGGATAGTCACTGACGAAACTAGTATATTTATAACGCATTTTTTTTCGTAACCAAACCTCGTGACGTTCTTAAACAACAGTGGCGCCATCTATCCGTGAATTAAAATACTATAATAATATTAGATTAAATAACGCTATTTTTGTCAACCTAATGTTGGAATGGAGTGCTACAACTTATTATAATTTTGTGTTTGCACGTCGTGTGATACAAAATTTCTGCTTCTGTAATAAATCTTCCTCTTTTTTTTATATAAACCGTTCATATTTCTCGTCGCCCGGTTGTCTTCAAATAACATTACTTTCGCTTCTCACTGTACATCCATTTTTTTCTTTTATTACATTTCGGGAGCTTCAAAATCGTTTATTATAAGAATGGAAAGATTCTTTTTAATTTGATGTTTTATATTAAGAGATGGGCACGGTTTTAGGAGCTAATTAATAATGCAAAAATATAACAACCATATTGCAGCGACCTCTAACGTTATTTGCAAACATATTGAACGTTATAGAAAATAATATGTGTGTTCTTTTGTACCAGCAGTTGAAGGTGTTATTAAATAAAGACAAGGTTCTCGTGTGAGGTCGTGACGTTCATTGAACTTGTTTATTTTGATTCAGCTTATATACTAAAATTACAAAGCGAACACTATTACATTTAACTGCCTTTGTCATTGTTCTAATGTTACATTAATCATTATACTTTATTGTTATTATCGAAGGTGTTGTGATGTCGGCATCCAGAGGCGGCTCGTCCTAAAGAGCGCTGGTGCAGTGCACTCCCACGAAAATTACAGAAGTAATCTATATTTCTTCATAATACATACTATCCTTACATTACATTCATTATATTCTACTATGCCTATACAATAGTATATTATATTACCTATATCTACGCCGCTGTAATATAAGTTCTGTAATTTTCGTGGGAGTGCACTGCACCAGCGCTCTTTAGGACGAGCCGCCTCTGTCGGCATCCATTAACGTATGATTTATTAGTATATATTTATTAGTTTCAAAATAATAATCTTAAATCTAATATTACGTCTGTTGACATAACATAACTAGAACCTACATAAATATTTTTCTATTTAATATTTTCCGATTAAAATTTTTGAATAGTTACAAAGACCCGGTTATTTCTCTTTTTATTCTAAACTAGCAGTTGCCAGCGACTACGTCTGCGTAATAATTTACTATGAAGTTTAATGAATATTTTCAACAGAATGCCTTCCACACTGTGTGAACTTAAAATGAATATTTCTTTAAAAAACAATTGAAAATATTTATTCTAAAAGAATTTTTCAAATTGGTCCAGTAGTTTCGGAGCCTATTCAATACATACAAACAAACAATCAAATGTTTCCTCTTTATATAATAGTATAGAAGAGATGAATTAACACACAAAAGGTATTTTGTGCACAAATAAAATAAAATTGAGAACGGGGGATGTTTCGAGAAGTCGAAAACAATCGACGAAGTCTTTGTGAAAAATCATGTAAACAACGTCAAGTCGCTGCTTCGTGCTTTGTCCTTCGTTTATTTGTCGCTTTGAAAACATCGATGTACGAATAAATCCTATATTTATTATGGACTAGCTTTTACCCGCAGCTTCGCTCCCATTTAAGTCATCAAAATTTAGTTTAATAGTTTTATACTGCATAATTAAAAATGACAGACGAAAATAAAAATAAATATAGAAAAATTCCAAACAGTTGAAATTATAGTCAATTGGAAACTATAGTAAAAAAATACATATAAAAAGTATCCTATGTTACTTGTAGTACTATACCTCCAAAAATATGTGTACAAAGTTTCATGATGATCGGTCAAATAGTTGTTGCGTGAAAACGTAAAAAACAAACTAACATTCACATTTATAATATTAGTAGGGATGGAATAATTTGTTCTTACACAGTTCTTTTATTGGGGAAATATCTTTCATCATAAAGAGAACATAGAGGAAGCGATTTTTGTTTCCGTTGTTGAATTGTAATTTATTCATTTATTGGGACCACAAACAAGGCTCTACAACTAGATTTGAAATTAACACATTGACACACAGTAGGAACAAGTGAAGTTCGAAAATTAACACTATATGTTTAAATAAAGTATGCGCAAAAAAGTATTTTTGGGAGTTTTATACGAAACGTTAGTTTGTAATCAAACAAAAATAAATAAATGAAAAATTATAAATTATAATTTTATAATTATTACATATTATTTTCGGTAACATGACACTAGGCTTCTACTTGTACACCGGCAAATGCACATTTGAGCCGCTATAGCCGCAGTGTCCAGAAACGACCGTTTTGTTTTAGACGGCTATATACGCAAGTGTTCGTCAACGTGTTAAATACACACTAAGAATTATAAATATGTTGTGATTTTTTTTTCTCCCCTCTTCCTTACATCTAATTGGTTCTTGTTTTTATTTTTTTATTTTTATGTATTTTTGTAATTTTATCAGAAGTGTAGTGTCTATCCCTTTATCACCTTGAGCATGCCGTCCTATCCTATAATTAAAATTTCATTTAGTTTATATAATAGTAGTCCTTTTTATAATATGTAGTTTTAATGTAATTTTGTAGGTAGGCTTTATAAATAAATAAATAAATAAATAAATAATAACCTAATTGTAGGCGTAAACAAACTTACCATCGTAAAGATTACCTTCTATAAAATATATAAAAAAAATTCAAACGTAGTTTAATAAGCGAGTGTGAAAAGGAACAGCGGAGTCCTTTGATGTGGTAAATCAGTGGAGGCTCTAATTGACAGGCAGTTTTGAGGAATTTAGGCTTCGAGTTTCGAACATAAGAAGGCGGGAACTGTTTATTAAACCGTTTGAGTGCTATGGGTTTTTGGTAAATAGATTGAAAATTGCTATAAGAAATTGAGAAAAAATATTTTTTTTATTCATAAAATTACAAATATATAAATAGTCCTCACCAACTGAATACCAAACTCTGACTGACGCAATCGTCGCTAAATCGACGAACCGCAATTTTGACGCATTCACACTCAAACGGTTAAAAGCGCGCGGGTTAATACACAGCGATGTTTCGGGAAGGAGGGGAAATTGACCAAGAGCCTGAACTTGAGGTTAGAAATACTGGTTTAGATATATTTCAGTATTGCAAAATATACATTTGTGGCAGTCGATTCTACAGGCCGAAAATACTCATTTATGAAGATTTGAGGTTTTGACGTTTAGTCTGTCAGTGTCATCTTTCTCGTTTCTCCTTGTCTTTTGATTGCCACAATGCATTGTGATAATTATACTTTTAATCCATTTTAATCACAATATTATTTCACACAAGTATCTCCAAAAGTGATGTAGAATCGACCGCCACACATTTTTTAAAATATTATGGGATCCATCAACACAAACGATAAATTATATATATATTTTTATATCGACAAATTGATTGGTCATTTGTAAAAGAAAAACGAAAATAACAAATATATATTCTTTTTAGCAAAAACCAATAAAAAGTAGGAAGAAGGTAAACGTTAGTAAAGTTGTCGATAAAACGTATAAACGTGGCCAATCTTCGTAGACCCTAAAGTTTTGTTCGCAAAAGCGTTAGATAATGGATAGAAATGGAACGCTTACCTCACTCACCGAACACTGTTGCTACAAGTACATACATACGACTGTTTGCGAACTTTATAGAAAGACATTTTTGTTTTCTAACTCAAATGGATACGAATTTTAGTCTGGCTTTCGAACCGAGTTCGCTTCAAGCGATTTGTATGGAAATTTGAGCAGCGCCACCGCGTGCGGATTTGGAACTACAATATTTTAGATTTGTTAATTTTCGAACGTCTCGATCTTTCGTTCATTTGATAGATTGTTGGTGCTCGTTAGTCGTTAGTAAAAATTCATGATCCCGATTGCTGACGGATCCGTTTTACTTGTGACAGCTCGATTCGAAAGCCAGATTAAATTCGTGATAAGCCCACAGTTTATTGTTATTTATGCTAACTTATGACAACTATCTATCTATCTATCTATTATTACTGTATTATTAACCTTTAATTACTGAGGTGGGGGCCTCTCACGTTTTGAAAAAAATACATTTTTTGAATTACTCTAATCAGTTAATTTATTGATTTTTTAAAATAATTTTATTTATTCTTGCTGATTTATGATCTCATGTGATTTTCTAAACATTGAAACGATAGTTAATTATATACAAATAAATTATAAAAAATATATTTTATTTAATTTAAATACATCCACTGAAGCTAAATATTAAACCCTAAAGATTTTTAAATACAAGCACATATATGTACGGGTCTCTGAGGCCCCCACGTCAGTGTTTACGTGAAATTAAATCCACTTCAGTAGCTAAAGGTTAAGTATTTAGACAAGAAAATAATGAATATATGTAATAATATATATAGGTATTTGAAGAACTTTAGTATCTTCTGTCGTAATCCATATATACGTGTCCGTATAAACGCGCTTCTGTTTAGCTCAGTGGGTCTTTGGAAGCATTACAAGTGGTCCGCGAAGCAAACTTATTCAAAAATCATATTACACGTTAGATGAATATTTTACTGATAAAAAAGCTTGGACATAATCTATGGCATTTTATGTTTACCCTTAGGTATACAATAGGATGCCAATGCCCCTATACAGCAGCTATTCTTCTACAACATAGTAGATTTATAATACCTATATTATTATGACATTAGTATGTAAGTGGACAATGCCAGTATACAGCAGCTAAATCAAATTGATAATTATTAAATTAATAAGTTTATTTCATTTATATTTGTATTTGTATTGACGAGTAAAAGCGCTCTATCGGAGCCCATTTACTAAAAGTAAATAAATAATAAAAAAAAATCTTAAAAATTACCGGCAAAATGTCGCATTAAATTTATTTATGTAACTATATCAGTATCAATAAAAGGTTGAGAGCCACTGGTCTAGCTAATTAGAACTTCTAGGTCACCGAACGACAGTAACATTTAACAGTAGTGGTATATATACGATAGACAGGTTAATAAATGTAATGTAATATTTGTTATTTTCTTTTGTCGCAGGTGAGGGCGTGGGTGCGTGGGTAGCGCGCGTCATGCGGCGACGCCCTCTGTTGCCGCTTCTGATAATGGCGTTGCTACGCGCTCACGGCCTGCTCGCCGCGTCAGCAGGTAAGCGATTACTAAATACTCACTACTTATATTACCATACTTAATTCTTTGTTTCTCATATTTTTATATTTTTTAAATGTAATTTTATAAATTAAATTAATAATTTAGGCCTATTTGTAGACAGTACCTAATAATCAAAATAAACGCAAAAATTCAAAATACTAAAGTTTTACCTTGTATGTTTGGATTACAGGGTAAAATACATGTTTGTTTTAAATTTTCCTTGTCTGTCTTCCTTCTCAGTGGAAAAATAAAGTTCTTTATTTCTGTAATTGTCTATAAGAGAACGGTTTCTATTTTCGTGTGTATGCTCCACGGGGACGCGGTTTTCCAAAATGTGATTTTCTCTCACAATAATATGAAAAGTGTTTGTTGAGGTTTTTCTTTGTTTTTTTTTTATATACCAAAAAACAAATGACTTCTGTTGTTTATTTACTGCATGCTGTTACGAATATTTTATTTTAAAAATCGATATTTATTTTTGTTCTTTAACCTTTGTGATGTACTCAGTCAGTTATGAAAATATAAGAATCGCATTTTTGTATTCAACTTTTCTTTCAATACTATATGTTGAATATAATATAGCAGGGGTGGCCAACCTGCGGCTCTTTGAAGGATTATTTGTGGCTCTCGGTAAATGTACTCGAGTTCCCTTTTCAATTTTGTGCTATTATATTTTAAAAATTTATCGTTCCGTTTGTGTTTCAAAATGTCTTTTAAATTGCTGACAACAAATATATATACATTGCGGCTCGTGAAAAATTTCAAATTTTACCATTATAAAATGAACCTATTAGTAAAAATTGGAAATTATATAAATTTATTATTATTTTTAATTATAGTAAGCATTTGTTTCGGGTTTAAGTATTTTTTTTGTATTAATAATATTTTCTAATTTAAAATTACTTACAACCGTGACGACTAAATTAACCTCAGAGGAATTTAAATTCAAAAAGAAAACAATTCACTTGAAAAATCTCAATTACACAACGAAGTAAAAACAATTAAGTTTAAAACACCCTTCCCCGACCTCCCTCCTGCGCCACCTTACCCCTCTAACAAGTCTAGCACTAAGAGATTAGTCTAATAGGATTTCTAGAACCGCTGAGTCAACCATTTCTACTAATGGATTCAACTCATCTCGCTACTTACAATATCCTAATTTATAACTTAGGTCAGCCATTCTCAAAGTGTGTTCCGCGGAACCCTAGGGCTAAAATACTGCAAAAAATACCTACCAAAGGTAGATTATAAGGTTACATCTAAATATTCCAACTAAATATTACGTAATATTACATTGCAATATGATTATTCATAAATACATATAAATCAGTTTTTTATAATTATTTTAAGCCTTTTTCCTTCGCCAAAAAAGTTTGAGAACCGCTGACTTAGGTACACATTACGTATTACACCCTCCTTGACGTTAACTTGGCTTACGTAAAACTGTTTTTCGATAGCTGAAATTAAAACGAATAATTCTTATTTCGTCTAGCACATTCTGGTTCTTGATTTTGGAAAGGTATGCTAGTATAACGAGAAGACATCACAAGTAACTCGCCAATCATAGCACATTTCTTTTAAATGCTAATAAAATGTAAATAAAGCTGGTTAGTACCTAATTTAGCACACCAATATACACACAATCATCTCAGTTATGTGGATAAAGGAAAAATCTTAAGCTACGAGATCAAATGTACTATTAGTTCTATATAAAAACATTTGATTGTTTGTTTGTATGTATTGAAAATTGAAAATCTCGAGAACCGCTTGACATACAAAGATGAAATTTGCCAGGGAGGTAGTTTATAGTTAGTTGACGTCTGCAAAGAACGGATTTTACAACAGGGCCAGTTTAGGGAGTTGTAAGGGCTCTCGCAGGTTTGTATAATTTTTTTGCTACAAACTAGAAATTTGACGGAGAGGCAGTTAGTATTTTGCAACATTGGTGTGGAAGGCATTTTCTGTTGACTGAAATATGAAACATCATTAAACCTCGTAGTACTTTATATCTTTATTATGACGCGAATATCTTCTAATAGGTATTAAAATCGGATAGAGTTATTGCAAAAGTGGAAATCTTTTTGTTGGAATCGTTTTTCTTCTTCGTTTTTAAATCTACCCGCGTCCGTACGCTCTCCTCCCTACAAAGGCGGAATAATCTTAAAAAGCCGGATTGTGTTTGTACAAAATTTTCGCTGAAGTTAATTAAAACTTAATGAAAAAAGAATCTCACGAAGATTGTCTCGCATTTGAGATATCGGATGTGCTATTTTTGTATTTTATACAGATAAAATAATAATAATATTGAATTAACTATGAAATTGAAATTAGTTGAATTTACTATAATTAGGCAACCTTCTACATTTAAAAAAATCGTAGCCTCTTCGTCTACTAGTGTTCCCGATTGGAAAACAATTTTGTTTTGGGTGTACAAATTTAGAGCACCAGGATCTTAGTGTAGATCTTACTGTGAATCTTGAATCTGTGATCTGTGAATCTACTGTGGATCTCAGTGTGAATGTACATAATCTTTCTAACAAATATATATATTTATATAGTTATCTTTTAGCAGCCTTTTGAAATGTGGGAGTTTCCCGTGCCCCACCCTGTGTATTAAAAAGAAATTACACATTTGAAATTGAAAAATATGTATTGAAATTGTACATATTTAGAAGATGTTTTATGTCTTATTATAAGGCTTCGAGAGCTGAACAGCCTTCGTGGTTTGGGCGGGAAAATACGTGGCGTAATAATATCTAAAACAGATAAAAGAGGGGAAGACGGGGCAGAGAGATAATTTATGCTAACTCCAGTCTAATGTATATCTGCATTACCATTTTAATGAACCAACTTTATTAAGTATAAATTCAATGAGAGCCTCAAAATATATATATTTAGTTATAATTAGGAGCTAAGAGGATTAACGTGTTTTCTTTTTAATTATTTTCGTACAAGTTTCTTTAATTACTGTCAAGTTAGAATCATATTTGATATAAATGTCAAAGATATAATAATATTTAAGTATACATCAGCTTGGAAGTAGCCGGGATAACGTCAATTTGGACAGAGCACATTCGTCTCCTCAAGCCGGCATAGTGGGGTCGACTGTTGTCTGTGGTAACAGTTGTCTATGCTCATGGACCGCACTCTAGCTTAACGTCAGGCGGAGTGTGGTCACATGCTGGGTTATTAATAAAAAAAAACAACATATTTTTCAATTTTAATTGTAAATATTTTTAATGAGTTTTTAAAATGTAATGTAACCTAGCTCATTGTAATGTTAGCGCATGCGTAGGGCCTACAATTAGATTATTATAATTCTTAGTGTAGTATTAATTGCAAGTCTAGTCGTAGAGCCTTGTTTGTGGACCCAATGAATAAATATAATCATTTACATAGGGTTATAAGAAACATTGATAATTTTAACATACTTGAAAAGAATCTCAACGTATTTTTAATGAACAAGTCCTACTATTCAATTGGTGAATTTATGAGTGACATTTTGTAGGTTTAAATTTAATTTGACATTATTTAGCATCGTCGTCGAAGCGAAGCCGAAGCGACCGCACGTATTCTGATGATGCCACGTGAAGTGGCGAAACGCGTCGAGACAAATTGCTGAATGTTGTAACGGGAATTATAAGCAAAATAATTTAAAATAATTTCCTTATTATTTAGCATTTAAGGTTGACATAGTAAATTTTGAATGTATATAATTAAGTGGATGCCATATATATTATGTAAAATATGTGATACTACTAATATTACTTTAAGACCTATGTTACTAATCATATTTATGACAAATAAATGAATATTTAAATATGTTTATATAAATAATCTTGTATAAGTATCTTCCAAGTTTGCAGCTCCATTTAAACTTCGTAACATAGGGAGTCATTACACAAGGTTATAAATGTAGAAAGTCAAAAGAGAAGCAGAATTATTTAACAAACAAAATACTTAACTTTGTACTGTGTCACGTTATACACGCTATAAGGCTTTGTGCCTGTTTTCATTCATCATTCATTCATCAATTATTCATCCGATGATTTCTTTATTTATTTATTTAAAAAGCCTACCTACAAAATTACATTAGAACTACATATTAAAAAGGACTACTATTATATAAACTAAATGAAATTTTAATTATAAGATACGGCATGCTCAAGGTGATAAAGGGATAGATACTACACTTGTAATAAAATTACAAAAATACATAAAAATAAAAAACAAGAACCAAATAGATGTTAGGAAGAGGGGAGAGAAAAACAGAATCTAAATGATTTAAATATATCGAAATAGTCTTATGTCAAAACGTATGAAAATATTTAGTTTAATTGAAATATCATTTTTTTTATACTATAAATTTAGTTCATTTATTTACACACACAATTTTATCTTTAATCGTGGTTTTAAAATATTTTCCTGTAGAGGTTATAACTGATTAAGTATGCTTGTTTTATAAAGCCTGGTATATTGGAACCATTAAATACCTGCTAATGTTACTATTTTAAATTTAATTATGTAGATTTTTACGTTGCTGGAGGACTACTCAGGCATATCCGAAGTTTCGTGATACGTTACCTCTGTAGCTTACGTGAATTTTGAGTTATAAATCAGTAAAAAGTCCTGTCAAATGTTCGTAAAATAAACATTGAGAGGCCTATCCGTCGTGACGTCACTGTCAAATCCGTAATTTCGTGAAAGATTACGGATCTGCAAGTGTTTCTGAGTAGGTAACATCCGTATTTTCGTCCGAAGTGCCCATCTCTACTAATATTATGTGAATGTGAGTTTGTTTCTTACGTTTTCACGCAACAATTACTTAACCGATCATCATGAAACTTTGTACTCATATTTTTGGAGGTAGGTACTAGAAGTAACATAAGATACTTTTTTTTAAAAATATTTTTACTATAGTTTCCAACTGACTATAGTTTCAGCTGTTTGGAATGATATTGATTCATTTCTATTGAAATGATCTCTGATACTTAATTAATGACTTAAATGCGAGCGAAGCCGCGGGTAAAAGCTAGTTTGAAAATAAATAAAAAAGTGAATTTGGTTAATTATTTTTTATTGTGTATGTTCTTTTAAAAATATGACTAACAATATTGATATATACGATTGATGAGATTGCATTTCATAAACGTAACAGTTGAAAGAGATTGCAGTACTTCGCAAAGAGAATTCTCATTTTGGCAGTAAGACAGCTCGCACTCTCAGCTGGCCCCTTTCCAACCACTTTCAAGGAAGCTAGCGCCCTCAGTGGGTTAGCCGCGAATTAGACACGACGTCACTTTAAGAGAACGTTACTGGAATTCCTAACATTGTTTTACTTAGAGATTCAGATGTGCATTTTAATTTATCTTAGATACAAGGCATCTATTATTTTTATACTATCCCGACTTACTCCAGCTCAATATCCAATTCGATGATATTAGTAGCCTCCCTCTTTATCAGTTTATTCAAAAATAGATAAAAAAGCTAGCACACAACCGATATCATTTTATGTTTACCCGTAGGCATATAATAGGATGACAATGCCCCTATACAGCAGCTATTCTTCTACATCATAGTAGATTTATTATATATTATTATGACATTAGTATGTAAGTGGCCAGTATATAGTACAGCAGTTATTATAAATCAAATTGATTGTAATATTTGTATTTATTTTGACGAGTAAAAGCGCTCTATTGGAGTTCAATTACTAAAAGTAAAATGATTATAATGACGTCATTGACTCAAAACCATAAATGATCATAGTGCATTTCATATATATGTTTTAAGTATTGACAGTTAAAAAGTTCCCAAGTTCCATTTTTATATATACTAAGCCAGTAGAATCCTACTTACGATACAACTATTTAACTACAGTAATACCACGCTTTACGCGACCCCGTTATGCGCGGTTTCACTATAACGCGAAATTCAAATTTCGCGCTCAATTGCCTCGCATTACGGGAAAGAGTGCGTCTATGCTCTTTTGTTTTATTTATTGCAGAGTATAGACAATAATGATGACCGTGTGTCAAACAATTTATGTGTTATGAACGTATTTTACAAGAACGTAAAAAAACTACCAAAAAGACAATAGATGTCTTTCCGTAAAAAATAATTAATAGTATGTATTGCATTAAGTGTTCATAGAATTAAAGTGATTGATTAAAATGATTCGTATTTTTTTTTGTATTAAATTTTGACTATGTTGAATCATAAACCTCGATTACGCGAATATCAGTTAACGCGATTTTTTCCGGAACGTATCCCTCGCGTAAAGCGGGGCATTACTGTATATTAATATATTTCAATTTAAAATAAACTAATTTATTTTCACGATTTATTTTCGAAACTTGCATAGACAGGTCACTAATAAATGGTCTGTGTAAATTTTTATTTCTTATACGAAGGTTGTCGATTGGGGACCGGTCGTAATAATAAAATAGTAAATCAACTGGCAACATTAATCAAGCCTATCCATTAAGAAATTGGCTCGAACAGGTGCGGAATATCAGCCAGACCAATAATTTATCAAAATTTCCCTTGTTAACACTAGGTTTACGGACGTTTTCTGTATACCTACTTCTACTAAAACGCGTCAATTTGACGCATATCGTAGAGATAGGTATACCACATATGTAATTCAACACTTTTAAAGAAAATAGACTTCAATATATATTTTCGTCGATCAATGGGTTTCTATAATAAAATGTTTATTGTACAGAGTGGGGCACGGGAAACTCCCACATTTCAAAAGGCTCGTGAAAGCAAACAATATGAGGAAATACTAGCAGACGATGACATACATGCATCAACTATCTAATTTATCTAAATATATATAACTCAAAGGTGACTGACTGACATAGTGATCTATCAACGCACAGCCCAAACCACTGGACGGATCGGGCTGAAATTTGGCATGCAGGTAGATGTTATGACGTAGGCATCCGCTAAGAAAGGATTTTGATCAATTCTACCCCCAAGGGGATAAAATGAAAGTTTGTATAAATCTTATTAGATTTATTTCATTCATTATTACACAGACGTATTTGCGGGCAACAGCCAGTTTTATATATAAGTATATATTGATATATTTTGATATTATATGTATGTGTATGTACTCTGTTTTTATGTATTTTATTTTTTAATAATTAACATTTGCGCCTCATTCACCGCATTCCTCTCCTAATGGTTAGACCAGCGGTTCTCAAACTTTTTTGGCGAAGAAAAAAGCCTTTATATAATTATAAAAAACTGATTTATATGTATTTATGAATAATCATATTGCAATGTAATATTTAGTTGGAATATTTAGATGTAACCTTATATTCTCCCTTTGGTAGGTATGTTTTGCAGTATTTTAGCCCTAGGGTTCCACGGAACACACTTTGAGAATGGCTGGGTTAGCTGGTAGAGAATGCCAAGTGGCATTAAGCTCGCCATTGTGCCAATGTTTTTTGTAGTGTCAATAATAATAATTTTTATTATTATTATGACACTGCAATTTTTTGAAATGTAGGAAGTTCCCGTGCCCCACCCTGTTCTTATATTTGCTCTTGAATTAGCGCTGAAAAAAGCCATTTCAAGTAATCAAGTTTAATTTGAAATATTTAAACCGGCTTACAATTTTGTTTGTATTGTGTTAATTTTAATTCGTTTTGATGATGATTTTTAGTTTAACAAGGTCAGATCAGTGGTTCCCAAATTGGAGACAGCTGGAGACATTCTAAATATATATATATATATATATATTTTTATTGTTGAACACGACATGTGACCTCCAGTGGCCTGATGTAAAGCTGCACTGCATATGTATAAAATTAAAAAAAAAACTAAGTAAATGAATAAAATTAAAAGTCAAATTGATTCTAATTAGATAAAGCAGCACAGTTACAGTGTAATTAGTGTATTTATATGTAAGAAGCGAATTTTATAGCAAGCTCTACGCAAAATTAGGTCGCAATACGTGAAAGTTTGAGAACCACTGGGTTAGATTACACAGATTTTGATCATAAGACTAACTGTAGTTTTGGGGTTAAGGTTTCAATTTGTTTTTGATTAGATCTTGTTAAGTAATACATATTGTTATTTTTATAATAAAAATAATAGATTTTTATATTTATAAGATTTCATATATTTTCTCTGCGTAAGACCTGAAAGACGTCGTTTCACGTGCGTACTCCGTTCCTCCGTTTCGGGCGCAATTTACATAATTTTTCCTCGAAATTTCAATTACTCTGTAATTAACTCCCTCAGTGCCGTTACCTTACTTAATATTCCGCATGATCTTTGTACCTTTTCAGGGAATTTTAGTATCTTGGCTCTCTGAATAAATTGAATCTTTGTTTTGACGTGACAACGTCTTATAATTCGATTGAGCCGGCTGCACGCACGAAAAAACATGACTCATGCGGCGTTACCTCGCTCTGAGGCGTTCCATGTAAGGCTTGAAGTGCAAGCGAGAGCGCGGAACGAGCGACAAAGAGGCACAATCGGCCTTCGCGTTCGGCAGCGTTCGACATCCGTCTCTCTCCTACTTGAGTGAGCTCTTCAGAGGCGGCTCGTGACATTGGTCAGTGTTTTCTTGTATATTAAGCAATATACATACAAATCTATTAAATAAATGAAATTAAAATTTTCTTTTGAAAAATGCTACCATTCCATCAGTATTTTCTTAAGACGTTGTCACGTTCAACTATCGTCAGTAAACCGACTTTACAGACAACCGATTTTTTGCCGATAGATTCTGTGTGTAGGTTTGATATTTATGTTTAAATATATGAATTAAGAAACAATTTAACACTAGATTTACCATACCAGTCAAAATGACTGGCTAGCAAGATCAAATTAAAATTTCTGCTACGTGTAACATTTTCTTTAATTCTTCTAATCTTCTTTTATTTATAACAGAAGAATAAGGTTTATGAATTTTATATTATTTTAAATATATTTGTAACAAATATATACTTTTTTGGTTTTGGTAGAAATAGGTATATTTAAACTGGTAAATCTAGTGTTAAACGAATACAGTTGAACCCGGATAAGCGAGAATTTAAGGAAGAATTATTCTCGCTTATCCGGGTTCAACTGTACATACTATATGTAAATAAAAAGAAACAGTTTTATTTAAAAGCCTGCGTCTATCCTCTCTACTATATAAATGTGAATGTGAGTTTGTTTGTTACGTTTTCACGCAACAACTACTTAAGCGATCATCATGAAACTTTGTATACATATTTCTGGAGGTTCTAGAACTAACATAGGATACTTTTTGTTAAAAAAATATTATTTTTTACTATAGTTTCCAACTGACTATAGTTTCAGCTGTTTGGAATCATATTGATTCATTTGTATTGAAATGATCCCTGATACTTATTTAATGGCTTAAATGCGAGTGAAGCCGCGGGTAAAAGCTAGTAATATAATAATTTTGTAGCTGTATTTAATTTGAAATCGCATAAATAAACATGTACATACAATGTGCGGTATCCCGAATGCCTAATATATGCAATCCCGGCAGGATTTGTTCGCTGATAGAAATAGATTAATCAGCAAGTCTCGTTTGACATATTATTTGTGCGCTCCACTTGAGGCCGCGTTCACACCACGGATACATAGGCGTTTCAACAGTGACACGCGCTTTGCAATCGGCTGATTTGTAGTGACGAGTGACTAGTGCTCCGTGCTTTAATGGTTTTCGATAATACTTTTATTTATTACTAGCTTTTACCCGCGGCTTCGCTCGCATTTATAAATAAGTATCAGAGATCATTTCAATAGAAATGAATCAATATGATTCCAAACAGCTGAAACTATAGTCAGTCGGAAAGTATAGTAAAAATAATTTTATTTTTAAAATAAAAAGTATCCTACGTTACTTCTAGTACCTCCAAAAATTTGTGTACAAAGTTTCATGATGATCGATTAACTAGTTGTTGCGTGAAAACGTAACAAACAAACTCACATTCACATTTATAATATTAGTAGGGATTATTTTATTTTCATTGCACCGAATATCACCGCTCAAACCGACAAAGCTTAGCTATAGTTTTAGCTGTTTGGAATCACATTGATTCATTTCTATTTAAATACTTTCTGATACTTGTTTAATGACTTAAATGCGAGCGAAGTCGCGGGTAAAAGCTCGTAATAAATAAATCTCTACAATACATACATTACATAGAATAATAATAAATACTTAAATACAGATATCGTAGTGGCAGCGAGACCTGGTTTTGGTAAATATTTCTTATTCGTGTCTATCCATTATTTTGGGAGATTCTCGCTAATGTGTGTATGTGAAAAACATTGGTGTCCATAATGTGGAAACCAGTAAAGACGATAAAGATGAAAAAGTAGTCCACTAACTTTTATGTGGGCTCGTTACACCAAATTGTATATCTTACGGTAGAACGTTTTGGGGCTACGTAATGACCTAAAGATAAACGTTCACTACAAAAGCAACTAGTGTTTTCTAAATACGCCGTGTTCGTTTATTTCGTTTTAGGATCGTAATTGCTTTATGGCGTGCAAATTGATTAATAGGCATTTGACAATAAAATATATAAAAATTTTATATTTATCGACTGTACTTTTAAACATTGCATTTTTTTCTTTTATTTAAGTCCCTATATTTTATACCAAAATAAGTCTATATGTTTTGTCTAGACCAGTGATTATCAACCTTTTTTTGTTGTTGCGGATTTCAAAATTTGGCGGCACACAAAGAAAAAGATAAACACATTGTGTAAAAGGAAATTATTTAAAATTATTTTGCTTATAATTCCTGCTACATTAGGTTAAAGGTCAGGCTGAAGGAAAATAACCTCCACCAACATTCAATAACTTGTCTCGACGCGCTTCGCCACTTCATGTGGCATCATCAGAATCATATCATTGCATGTTGGTTGAGGTTATTTTCCTTCATCGACCTAATGTAGCGGGAATTATAAGGAAAATTATTTTAAATAATTTCCTTTCTGTGACTTTGTTTAAATTAATTTATAACAATCGTTTTTAACAAGATTTTTAACGATATTTAATTTGATTAAGATAGATTATTTAGAGTGTGACGGAATTAATCTTAAAGTTTCAGTGTTAGATAATCGCCTTACGCATTCGGAGCGATAATTTTATCTTATTTATTTAGATAAAACATTAGACAGTCTTCTGTGTCAACATCGTAGACAAGTCATAGCAGAATGGACCTAATCAAATTATCTAACTAAATTGAAATATCCAGTCAACCGAGTGATGTAGTGCGGCTTTCAAATCATAAATCATTTAGTATCTTCAAACATATGTGATTTTCAATATGATTGATTTTATGGTCCATAGATTTCCGCTTTTGTCTCCCAAATACTATTATACAATATTTTTTGTGCTATTTTTCATTGTTTCTAGTGAAACTTGAAATATGTTTTTTATTTGAAATAATAGTTGTTGAGAAATTTCGAGTCGAAATGTTTTTCTTTGGCAGGCCTGCTCGTCGTTTGATGTCGCTGGTTCAGTTACTCTTATCTCAACACGTGCAAAGTTCGGTTCTGCGTTTTCTTCGATAACTGACATAGAGGCGTTTTCCTTAACCAGTATTTTAATTTTGTTTTTTATGTATGTGATTCTTTTCTTTTCTCTCCCCTCTTCCTTACACCTATTTGGTTCTTGTTTTTTATTTTTATGTATTTTTGTAATTTTATTAGAAGTGTAGTGTCTATCCCTTTATCACCTTTATCACAATTTCATTTAGTTTATATAATAGTAGTCATTTTTATTATGTGTAGTTTTAATGTAATTTTGTAGGTAGGCTTTATAAATAAATAACACTATAATTGTCTTTTTATTGTCGAGTCGCGAACGTCTACCGCCTTGATATTAATTTTTAATTTTGCTTGCACACACACGCACAGACAGAGTAGCATAGCGCGCGTATTTATTAGCGAGTATTTTGGTAGGTCTTTGAGGATTTATCTATACCAGCGGTTCTCAAACTGTTTTTGGCGAAGGAAAAAGCCTTAATATAATTATAAAAAACTGATTTATATGTATTTATCAATAATCATATTGCAATGTAATATTACGTAATATTTAGTTCAAATATTTAGATGTAACCTTATAATCTCCCTTTGGTAGGTATTTTTTGCAGTATTTTAGCAATAGGGTTCCGCGGAACACACTTTGAGAATGGCTGATCTATACTAATATAATAAAGAGGAAACATTTGATTATTTGTATGTATTGAATAGGCTCCGAAACTACTGGACCGATTTGAATAATTCTTTTACTATTAGAATCCTACATTATTCCTGATGAACATAGGCTATAGAACATTTTCAAAAACGTTAGGGATCCGCATGAAAATTTCAAAGTGTGAAAAAAATACAAAAATATAATTATACTGCGTACACCTGCGGAAAGCATTGACAATAGAGCAAAGTGATGTACTACAGTTTTATAGAGGACATCAATATCTACAAAAAAGTCTGCGATACCATATGTCTAACTATTACAGTTATGTCACAATAACTACTTTTTCATGTTAAAATTTAAACTTCATAGTACTTTATATCTTCATTACTACGTTAACGAAGTCGCTGGCAACAGCTAGTTTTAAATATGTGTGCGGGTAGTGTAAAAAATGGCGTCGACAATAGTTTTATTAATTTACTAGCTGTTGCCCGTGGCTTCGCTCCCGTTAAGAAGTATTATTATTAATTAGGTATAGTTTTTGCGGCTTTATTTTTGTTTAGCGTGTGTAAAAACGTCTTCATCATAGTAACTCCAATCTTTAATTTCAGTTCAATCAGTCGAAAATCTAATAAGATTTATACAAACTTTCATCCCCTATTTTATCCCCTTAGGGGTGGAATTGATCAAAATCCTTTCTTAGCGGATGCCTACGTCATAACATCTACCTGCATGCCAAATTTCAGCCCGATCCGTCCAGTGGTTTGGGCTGTGCGTTGATAGATCACTATGTCAGTCAGTCACCTTTGAGTTATATATATTTAGATTACTACGTTAACGAAGTCGCTGGCAACAGCTAGTTTTAAATAAATATGTGTGCGGGTAGTGTAAAAAATGGCGTCGACAATAGTTTTATTAATTTATTGATTTCTATCTATTTTTAATTCGTTACAATACAATACTCGTAGCCAATCAGTTGTGGTTCTAAATTAAAGAAAGTCATTGATGGATTCGTTCCATTTTGGTTCACTCTCCCCTTTTTCAAGAGTTCTGCGGGTAACATCGGCTCAATTCTATTCTCAGAGATAATTGAAATGTTAATTACTTTCCTGTCGAGAAAATGTGCCCTCGTGCTCTCCCTCTCGCACTAATGTAATGCCGTATGGGGTGGAAGTGAGACAGCATGACCTAGTTGTACAGTACATAGATCTTTTTAACTTAACGAATAAATAATTCATGACAAACACTGTTGTATTAGAATTCTATGTTTTGTGTGTGTATTTATCTGGTTGTATAAAATGATAAAAAAAAATACTTAAATAATTTTATATAAAGAAAAAAAGTTTGGTTGTTTTTTTTAAAGAAAAAGTGATGTTTTCCATAAACAATTTGTGAAGACTACATATGTTAAACAATACTCGTTACTTGTTAAGAAAAAGCATGTTTTATGTTACTACCTTTATTTTTTGACCTGTTTTCCGATTCGTATAAAGGAATTTAACTTTCAAGTTTCTTTCTGCTGCTATATTGATACATTATATGTTTTTAAATGAACATATACACCATAAATTTGGATGCATTGAATATAACAAGATAGGAGGGGGTTTAAAGGTCAAAATATCAAGGTCCAATTAAGACATAGCCATAGAGATGGATCGGTATTCATTTGAATTTTAGATCATTTGAGAGAAAGCACTGCATTATACAGAGATGTTTAACACAAAGAAGTTATTAATGTACTTCCTTCTTTTGTTATTTCACTGAATATAATGTTATTTCCGTCTTTTAACACACTTATTTATAGAAATAATATATTATAATATAATAAATAATAATACATTTCGTATAAAAACAAATTACAACTGAAATGAAATGAGAAATCTGATATTTGATTGATATGATATTTATAATAATGTAATAATAATAATAATAAATCCAATAACTGGATACTACCTTTAATTAACTAGTGTTTTTTTTTCTTACTTAAATCTATTTGGATCCTGTTTTTTTAAAAATTATTGTGTAACATCTAAACAACATATTTTTGTAACTAAAACTTCATTTAGTTTGTATAATATGTAGTCCTAATGTAATCTTGTAGGTAGGCTATATATATAAATAAATAAATATCTAATTCGTATTAGATTCAAATAAGTAATTAATTGTTATTTTTAAAAATAAAAATATATTATTGAAATTGTAATTTTAGTAGCAAGAATAATTATTATTAAAAATTGTTGTACCAAATATAAAATACACGAAGTAAAGTGTGACCTCGCTGATGTTGAGAGTGCGGTCAGAAATAAACATCTGCAGGTTGGAATCGTCTGTAGTGGGTGTTGAGAAGTCTATCCCAGTAGACTTCTCTACTATTATCCGTCTACTTCCAATATGACTGGCGATTTCAGTTTTCATATTTAACTTTCTAGGTACAGCTAGAAGAAAAAATTCATGAAAAAGGTTTTTATTAGCACTAGATTTACCAGCTTAAATATACCTACAGTAATGCCCCGCTTTACACGAAACTTCAGTTAACGCGAAACTGAAATTCCCGCGACCATAGAGAAGTTGAATAACTACATTATGTTTATACGCACTCTTTCGCGTAATTTAATAATAAATTTGATTTTCGCGTTATAGTGAAACCGCGCATAACGGGGTCGCGTAAAGCGGGGTATTACTGTATTTTTACCAAAACCAAAAAAGTATATATTTATTACAAATATATATAAAATGATATAAAATTCATAAAACTAATTATTCTGTTATAAATTAAAGAAGATTAGAAGAATTTGATCTTGCAAGACTAGTCATTTTGACTGGTCTGGTAAATCTAGTGTTAAGCAAACTTGGGTTAGTACCGAGAAGTATTTCAACAATGTACATACATACATATATACACTTGTACATTCTTCGAAGTATGACTTTGCCAAATTATAAAATTGCCGGTCACGTCCTTAATTCCTCTTTCTTTTTTCTGCCAAAAAATAAACCGTTTTCTTCGAGTAGGTACTCCTGATGTTTTAATTAGAGCCTACAAAGAGAAATAATCTTTATTTGTACCTCTAGCAGGGAGTACAATCAATTAAAGCATTGGGGTTATTATTCGAGAAATGGAAGACCTTTATGAAAATGCTGGAGAACGTTTAATAGGATTTTTTAATGATCCATCGATTTGTGTTATATCAGTATAATGATAATTAGTATCCTTTCTCTTTGTTAAAAAAAAGGCCTAATTTTTTTCAGCTGAGTTAACCTTTAACTACTGAAGTGGAGGCCTCTTAGGTTTTGAGAAAATAAAATGTTTTGAATTTCTCTAATTAGTTAATTTTTAAAAATAATTTTATTTATTCTTGCTGATTTATAATCTCATGTGAATTTATTCCTATTATAAAAATGCTAAGTGTTTTCTAAACTTTGAAATGATAGTTAATTATATACAAATAATTTATAGAAAAATATTCTATTTTATTTAAATGCACCCACTGAAGCTCAATATTAAATACAAGCGCATATCTATACGGGTCTCTGAGGCCCCCAAGTCAGTGTTTATATGAAATTAAATCCACCTCAGTAGCTAAAAGTTAAGTACGACAATATTATAAATGTAAAAATTAGGAATTAGAATTTTGAAGAATTTGTTAAAAGAATTACAATTTAAAATGTAGGCTGGCAACACAGCGTGGTGCACTGTTCGCTTTTTAAAATTTAAAATGAAACACTGTGCAGGTGTTTCGATGTCTCTGCCAAGTTTTGTTAAAAATGTATTAGCTGGTTGTATGGGCTCGATCCCTTTGCCCTTAAAATGGAAGAAAGATATATTAATGTTCGTTTGAAGAGATACAGGGTGTCCTGAAATTGTATACACTTATATTTAAAATTTCTCTTACGTAATATATTTTGATTTTCCATACTATTCTACCCTGACCACAAACTAGAGTACCCGGATAAAACCCGGATAAATATCTACTTTTTTAAATATTACCATAATTTTAATATTGTAGCCTTTGATTATTTTTAAAAGGTATGTAAAAAGTAGGAATGTGGGCAACACTGCTTCCTAGATGGAGGTTGTCAAGCCAGCGTGTCTGTTCCCATCTATTTGACGTTTTCAGCTTGTGTGTACGGTTTATATTATACATCATTCTTTGCAACCGAGTTGTTTCTCTAAAATCTTTATTACTCGTGTCTTGAACCATGGTAATTTAATGAAAGATATATTCAAAACTGTCGATTCGAAGTAAGATATAACAAACTAATAAATCCCAAGCACGTTTCAACATTTCATTTCTACGCTGACTGCTCTTGAGCCAGGGCTCAGCCTTTCGGTCTACTCTGGGATTTATACAACCTCTTGGACCTCATGCAATATCTCAGCCTGTCTGGAAAGTACTACTACTGTATTCTTGTTTGAATAAGGATCCACCCATTCTTCTTCGGATGTGAATTGTGTTATCGCTCATGTTTTAAACTGGAATTCAAGTTGTAGATCCCTAGACGCATCAGTGTTGGTTAGGAGGTCTTATCCGAATAAAATTATAATCAAAAATGTTTAAAAGAAATCTTTAAAAGAATATCATCTCTCTTCCTAGTATTTATGTATTATAGTATTATTATTGTCATTAATAGCTTATGTGTGTATATATGTAACATGGTATGTATTGTGTGTAGTTCATGTTTATCTATATTTGTATCTATTTATAACTCCCGCTATTTGTCTTCCGCATTTCTCTACATTTCAAAGTTGGTTGCCTGGAAGAGATCGCTTCTTAGCTTTAAGGCTGCCGTCTCTTCTTACTGTATTATTGAGTAATAAATAAATGTTTCATATAGGCCCTTCTGACTTTAACGAGATACAGAAACTAAGGAGAGAGGAGAGAAGGCTTGAAACAAGAAACTTGCCTGTAGTTAAAGATCAATATAACACAATAAGAGTTTAGATAATATAGAAAGTAGATATAACTTTTTTAGTGACATAATTTTGTTGGCCATATATAGCAAGATGTCAAATACTTCATAAGACAAGTAGTTACTTAAATGGCTCCCAATTCTCCTTCGTCGAAATTCCCACATTCCTTCCCTTCTATACTGTGCTTACAACCTCTCCACTTCTTCCAAGACTATTCTCTTCGTTCTTCTGCTAATCACACTCTACTGATTCCTTCTCCCACTACGTCTTTCTACTCAAATTCCTTTCCTTCTCTGGAATAATTTACCTTTATCTATTAAATCTGCACCATCTCTGTCTATCTTTAAACATAAATCACTATACCTATCTCCTTCTGAATAATATTTGTATATATGTGTATGTTCATTATGTATTTAGTTTACTTATATTTATGTATTTTATTTATATAAATTGCATTGCCCAATACTAACACTGCTTCCCCTATGACAATTGGTTATCTGGAACAAATTACTTTTAGTGATAAATAAGATCGCCAGTTGCTCTAAATCTGTTTCCTATTGTTGTTATATTGTTATTATTATGTTTTTAAAGCAATAAAGTATTTATTAATATTATTATTTTATTATTACAATGTGTTGTACAAAGAATGTAATATCGGAAGTATATCAGTTCCTGCACTGAAAAGACACGACAATGAAGATCGTCAGATGTCTCGATTGGCTATCGACGCCCGGAGGAGTCTTTTAAAAAATAACCCTTTTTTTATTGAGTGCCACTTTCGTACCGTCTTGTTCTGAGTACTATCACTTTATAAGATTTTTTCTAAAAAGATTTATTTTGTAATTTTTTCGCGTTTTTTATATATACGAAATTGTATATCACTTAAGGGGTTACATGGGTTTCGTCGGGAAAAAAACGGCCTTTTTTCAACAATTTTTTTTTCATATAAAAAATGAAATTTTTTATTCAAATTTGGTTTTGTTATAAAGATACACATTTAAACAAGAACTCCTGAAATTTTTGTGAAAAAATATTAAAAACTCTGCCATTGGTGCGGCACTTCCGGTGACCCCTCGAAAAAAAGGTGCGTCGGCGTTGTCAGAAGAAAATCTTGCAGGATCATCTGAAGTAAAAAACAAAAAATACGTATTTTAGTTAAGACCATAAACTCGGACTTGGACGAAGGAAAAAAAAAAAAAGCCAAAATTGGATTTTTGGCAGACCTTTTTACAAAAAAATGACAATTTCGGTGAAAATTTCTCTACATTTTTTTTTTTTAAAATAGTTGTAATCGAAAAAAAAAAAATCCTTCGTCCAAGTCCTTGTGAATTGTATCTCGAAGACCTGTGTAAAATTTCATCAAGATCGATTGAGTAGTTCTCGAGAAATTTTGCCAACCGACTTTGAAAACATAGTTTCGAGAAAAACGCGTTTGAAGTTTTGAGTAACAATAAAAGTGGGAAAAAAATTTTTTTTTGCAACTTACACTGAATCATCGATTCCTGGGCCATAAAGTAAAGAACCTTCTGCAGCTGCAATATCCATTGCCTCCTTTTGCTCTTGTCTATGACGAATCCTAGCTTCGCGAGTCTCGCTAGTAGATTTTCTCTCGGCTGCGCACACGTGGTTTCCATCTATTTTGCGGGCATATTCGTGTGAATTTCGGCCAAGTTTTATATCCATACCATGCATAATTAATAATAAAGATGATATTCCTTCATTAAAAGTGCAAGCAGCAATTAATGCCGCAATTTCAACGATTTTTGAACCAGCAGGAAGTATTTTGGGAGTAATTTTCCAGATCAACTGGTTGAAACTTTCATTGTTATTTTGTGTGAAACTACCAACACACCGCTCCAAAAGATCATCTTTGCTTAGATCTTCATAAATAGGTTTCATTGCAGTTAAAACATCAGTTGGTAATGGATTATAATCGTGTTTGAACGATGAAAGAAATACAAATATAAAACAAAAATAAACCGCCGATTTAATTCATACATTCTGCCAATTTTTTGACACGATAAAATATATTTGGGATCACATCGTTCACATTCTACCATAATTTTAAATCCCAAACCGAATTTGGAGCATTGTTTAAAATCTACTTTTCCATTACACAGTTTATCTTCACCTTCACTTTTAATAATATTTGAACACCGCACAAAACACGAGAGTGTAGTGAAAACCATAGAAAAGTCTATGATCGAATATTGGAGCGAGTTTTCCTCTGGCACGTGCTCTTTATCGTCATCTTTTAATTTTTTTGCCGACGCACTCGTAAAGGAATCGTCATCCATCTCAGGAATTCTAGAAATTTTCGGCATTTTTGATGAAATAAAATTTACAACAGAGACTTATAACTTCACTTATAACCTCAAAATAAACCTCGTGGTTCAACAAGAAATTACGTACTAAAATATTTTTAACCAGTTGCCCTTAGAAAGTGAAAGAAATGGACAAGAAGGATGGACGAACAATGACGAGCAGCTGCTCCGGCATACCTGCGGCGCGCTTAGCCTAGCTGGCCTCGAGCGCTCGACTTCTGAAGGCTGTATCTCCGAAACTATTGCTCGGATCGATTTGAAATTTTAGGACAATATTCTAGAGATGTTGTAAAATTTAATGAGACAAGAAAAAAAAATTAGATTTTTTGAAACCGTGAAACCCATGTAACCCCTTAACGTACATTATCTTCAATTATATTGAGCTTGTCCTATCTTATAATTAAAATTTTTATTCGGTTTGTATTATGGTCCTTTCTAATGTAATTTTGTAAATCATTTCTTTCAGCCGCCACTTTTTAATTTTTTTTTATTAATAGCCCAGCATATGGCCACACTCCGCTTGATGTTAAGCTAGAGTGCGGTCCATGAGAGATGTCCGCGTGTAACAGTCGACTCCACTGTGCCGGTTTGAGGAGACTAATGTGCTCGTCCAAATTAACAGGGCACACACTCCTCACGTTATCCCGGATATTTCCAAGCTGATCCCGAAACGCGACTAGGTCACTTCACGGGTGTTCCGCTTGAAAGTGGTGGTACTATAAGCATTGAGCGACCAAAGACGTGACCATAATGGACGTGATTGCATTTCTTTTCAGGAATTGTTAAGATCGAGTTTAGCTCAATTATAAAAAACCGCAACACACTTAGTCTCCGCAAAGTATTGGTGCAGTGTTTGTGAAATGGAATAGTGAACGTTTGGAGGCGTGTGGTTATCCGTTATCCGACGAGCTTACAAGTTTGTGCTCCGAAGCATTTCTGCTTATAAAGCCAAGTCAATCTAAAAAGACTTTACCTATATAAAATACATATATATATCTCAAATCCAATTGGATTCTCTTCAAAGTAAAATTAGATTGTTACACAATAGGACCGGAATTAAAATCGTAACAATTCTAAACAAAATAATTGAAATTTAAACCTCAGAAAGTGCTTTCAATGAAAATCTTCTGGGAATAGAAAGATATTGTATGCTGCGTTATGGCAAAACTTACTTACGTGACATCTATCCATTATCCTTACTAATATTATAAATGTGAAAGAGAGTTTGTTTGTTACGTTTTCACGCAACAACTACTTAACCGATCTTCATGAAACTTTGTACACATATTTTTGGAGGTACTAGAAGTAACATAGAGTACTTTTTATTAAATAATAAAATAAAATATTTTTTATTATAGTTTCCAACTGACTATAGTTTCAGCTGTTTGGAATCATATTGATTAATTTCTATTGAAACGATCTTTGATACTTATTCAACGACTTAAATGCATGCGAAGCCTCAGGTAAAAGCTAGTATGCATATACTTTTATCATGATCTTAAGGAAATAATAATAAAAATTAGGAATAAATAAAATGCAAAATTAAATGCAAAATTTGTTTTTTTTTTTGTAGATAAGCGTACTAACGTCTGAAATACGAAACGTCGTTTTGCCATACGTGAACAGCACAGTCACTACTGTGTGGGTTATTACGGAAACATGACGCTAATTCCCATCTATTTGCTTAATTGATCCACTAACAATTCGAATATTAGCTGATCGTTATTTGCAGCTTGACGACGTAGAAATCCCTTACTAATATAAATGTGAATGTGAGTTTGTTTGTTACGTTTTCACGCAACAACTACTTAACCGATCATCATGAAACTTTGTACACATATTTTTGGAGGTAGTAGAAGTAACCTAGTAAGTACCCTACTTTTTATTGAATAATAAAATAAAATATTTTTTATTATAGTTGTTGGCGATTGCAACCTCCTTTTGATTTTTATAAATTGTATTAAGTTTTATAAAAAATACGACTGTCAATGTCAAGCTGAAAGCAAGAAACTGAAAAGCGAAAAATGGATTTTTCTTTTGCACGGACTCAAATATATAATATATTGCGAAATAGCAGCAATAATAGTTTCCAATTTACTATAGTTAGTATGATCTCTGACACTTATTTAATGACTTAAATGCGAGCGAAACCGGGGGTAAAAGCTAGTCTATTATAAAATTGTTTTGTCTTTTAGAGGTTCTATTCGGAGGTTGACATTTTTCTATATTAGTGGCTGAGTGTGGTCGTATTATATATCAGGCTACAAAACAGCAAGTCAAGTTCCTTTTATAGTTATTCACAACTGTTTTTATATATGACGTGAGATTACTTTTAATTTTTTTTAAAAAAAAAACAAAATACTAATGAGTCGAAGATTTTTTGAAAAAAGAACAAGTTCATTTATTTGAAGATCTACGTCGACATTGGAACATTTAGTAATGAATTTTAAATCAATCTAAATGCGGGACAGTTGAGGTCCTTTCGAGGCGTATCCGATGTTCATAAATCAGCGGAGATTTTAGCGATCCAGTTTTGCATTTAATTTGTAAAAAGCGCTTTAAGTTGTTATGGGTAATAAAATAGTTTGTTCTAATTAGTTTAGTCTAACTAATCAAGTTTAGATTTAGGTGTTATATGGAAATTAATAAATAAATACATTCGTTGACTTAACGTTGTTTCTCGTTATAAATATAAAATCGAACTTGAGCATAGATTTTACACTCAAGTAATGATCAGTTGAAATTACACTCGAGTTCCGAATACATACCTAAAATGCACATAAAACTAAAAAGAGTCGTCCATAATGTTGAAATTGTGTTGGTGTTTTTTATTTTCAGTAAAATTGCCTTCACGAAGGCTTCAGATATAAATGGAGGTGTTATTTTATTGTCATTGAAACAATGAATATAATACATTAGGGCGGCCATTCTCAAAGCATGTTCCGCGGAACCCTAGGGTTAAAATACTGCAAAAAATACCTACCAAAGGGAGATTATAAAGTTACATCTAAATATTCCAACTAAATATTACATTGCAATATGATTATTCATAAATATATATAAATCAGTTTTTTATAATTATATAAAGGCTTTTTCCTTCGCCAAAAAAGTTTGAAAACCGTTGCTTTAGGGCATTTTCTCCTTCAAACCGACTTATTTGACACCTCGCTGTTTACCTTTCGTCTGTTACGTGGTATGAAGTATTATGAAGTCTAAATTAATTTTAATTAATGTTTTGTTGGGTTTGTCTTCAATTATCTTGATCTTGACCTATCTTATAATTAAAATTTCGTTCGATTTGTAATAGTAGAGGTCCTTTTTATAGTATACTAGCTTTTACCCGCGGCTTCGCTCGTATTTAAGTCATTAAATAAGTATCAGAGATCATTTCAAATCAATATGATTCCAAACAGCTGAAACTATAGTCAGTTGGAAACTATAGTAAAAAAACTATTTAAAAAAATAAATAAAAAGTATCCTATGTTACTTCTAAAATCTCCAAAAATATGTGTACAAAGTTTCATGATGATCGGTTGAGTAGTTGTTGCGTGAAAACGTAACAAACAAACTCACATTTACATTTACAATATTAGTAGGGTAATTAATACAATATTTTTTTTAAAAGTAATTTAAAAGACCTTTAGAAAAAAAAAAATGTAAAATGGATTTTGAAAATATAATTATCACAATGCAAATTGACATGGAAGAAGAACAAAGGAAAATACAGTAATACCCCGCTTTATGCGACCTCGTTATGGGGGGTTTCACTATAACGCGAAATTCAAATATCGCGCTTAACTGCCCCGTATTACGCGAAAGAATGCGTATAAACATAATGTAGTCATTAACTTCTCTATGGTCGCGAGAATTTCAGTTAACGCAATTTTTCCCGGAACGTATCCCTCGCGTAAAGCGGGGTATTACTATATGACACATCAAATATTAAAATATCAAATTTTTAATGTAACATTTCAGGACTATTTCAGTTAGTAAACGCTCGGATATAGCAATGTACCCTGTCGTTTGCATTTAAGCTTAAAATCAAGTGAAATATTCACATGCACGTTAACCTGTTAGACATCGTAATTGCATTTGGCGTCTCTGTATTCAATTCAATACACCTCCGTCATAACCCTTAACAATTTAAATTTCAAATGACTAAGGGTAAATGGGTCGCGGGGACCCATCTCTGTTATAAATGTAAATATTTTCTTATTAATAGCTTATTACGAATTTAGTCTGGCTTTCGAATCGAGCTGTCACAAGTAAAACGGATCCGTTAGCAATCGGGATCATGAATTTTTACTAACGACTAACGAGCACCAGCAATCTATCAAATGAACGAAAGATCGAGTCGTTCGAAAATTAACAAAAAGTATCTAAAATATTGTAGTTCCAAAGCCGCACGCGGTGGCGCTGCTCAAATTTCCATACAAATCGCTTGA
Source organism: Tineola bisselliella (assembly GCA_028551675.1). Classification (NCBI taxonomy): domain Eukaryota; kingdom Metazoa; phylum Arthropoda; class Insecta; order Lepidoptera; family Tineidae; genus Tineola; species Tineola bisselliella. The sequence continues at coordinate 88,321 of JAPWLS010000343.1, forward strand.
AGCGAACTCGGTTCGAGAGCCAGACTAAAATTCGTTATAAACCCACTGTACTTAAAATTTATCTTTAGTAGCAGTAGACAGTAAAAGTACTACGTCAGTGCCATAGCAAAAAGCTTTATTTCACAGAAAATAACAATTTCACTTCCCCTGTATGTTCAAGGAGTTCAATGATTCAGCACTTGTTACTACAAGATGACATTGCTGTTTTGTTGATGAAAGTAAGTTAAGCACGAGTGCTGACGAGAAATACTTTTAAACGTACAGAATATAAGCAGCGCTTCTTGCTTGTATTAATGTGCTCTTTTTGTAGTGCTCACAAACTCTTTTAAACTCTTAATCCTAGTAAAACTCTTAACACTAGCAAAACTCTTAACACTAGTAAAACTCTTAACACTAGTAAAACTCTTAACACTAGTAAAACTCTTAACACTAGTAAAACTCTTAACACTAGTAAAACTCTAAGAATAATAATTCAAGTCGTCATAGTCGAATAAGCAATAAGAATTGTTTGTCGTATTTTAATAAGTCTCAACTTACTTGACCTCAATTTTCCCGGACACCCTGTAGGTATATATGCGACGTATCTACTCATTATTGATAATTGAATTTTGCTCGAAATACGTACTTGTGCCAAGGGTGGTCGGGCGGTAATGGACTGAATTTGGGGACCTCAAGTGTTAACTGAACATATAATTGAATAAACCTTTTACAATGTTTTTTCAGTCTGTTGGGGTTTTTGGTCGAGCCTTACACTTATATTTATGGACTATTAAGGAAAACTTGAGATATAATATAACACTCAAGTATACTCACATTGTGTTAGTAGCGCTAAAACAACTACTCAAAAAAAAAAATTCTTTTGTTTTGATAAACTGAATAGGCATTGTTTATTGGATTGTCTAAAATTATCTTAATTTTTTTTGTTCAGTGGGCTTATCACGAATGTTAGTCTGACTCTCGTACCGAGTTCGCTTCAAGAGATTTGTATGGAAATTTGAGCAGCGCCACCGCGTGCGGATTTGGAACTACAATATTTTAGATACTCTGTTAAATTTCGAACGTCTCGATCTTTCGTTCATTTGATAGATTGCTGGTTAGTAAAAATTCATGATCCCGATTGCTAACGGATCCGTTTTACTTGTGACAGCTCGATTCGAAAGCCAGACTAAATTCGTGATAAGCCCACTGATGTCACCTTTTTTACTCGTTCAAAGAGTATAATCATATTGAAGATTATGTGTTCAAATGTACCACTAGGTAGCGTTTGTGTAGTTTAGGAACGATTGGAGGTTTGTTCAAAGCAATTATACTATATATAAAGATTTGTAATGTGCAAAATAAAGTGTGGTTCGAAATGGAGTATCCATAAGTTTTATTTGTTGCCTTGTATGTTTATATATTAATTTAAAATTTTCATTATTATTTTTTTATATTGGTGCGAAATATCTAAAGATGAAAGAAATGTAATAATAATAATAGTGGAAGCTACTTTCTAAAAGGTATAAATAATCGTTTTTAGTACAAAAGACAGCTTGTGCAGTTGTTAAAAATTAACAATGAAACTTTGCGAATTACCCTCTTTTACAGAGAGCTACCTGCAGCTACTTTATTGACCGTAAGTTCTTTCATAAGACACCGAGTTAGTACTGCTTAAAGGTTTCAGTGAAGTTTTAGCTGATTTTTGAGTTTGCAGATTGTTATTACTGTGGTTTAGTTTGTTAGTTAAGTGTTATTAAGTTTCAGTTAAGTCAATTTACTTTTTTATTTTATTATTCCTCCTACTATATAAATGTGAATGTGAGGTTGTTTGTTACGTTTTCACGCAACAACTACCTAACCGATCATCATTAAACTTTGTACACATATTTTTGAAGGTACTACAAGTAACATAGGATACTTTTTATTACAAATAATATTATTTTTTACTATAGTTTCCAACTGACTATAGTTTCAGCTGTTTGGAATCATATTGATTCACTTCTATTGAAATGATCTCTGATACTTATTTAATGACATAAAAGCGAGCGAAGCCGCGGGTAATAGCTAGTTTTATATAAAACACTCTGTGTCTAAGAAAATCTTTATTTCACATAGTCAGAATTTATGGAAATTTCGGAAAGGCATATGACGAGAAACTCGCCAATCATAGACTGTACAGTATAATGTTAGTATTAGAAGTCAAGTAAATTCTTGCTTAGCTTCAATTAAGCATCTTAAAAAATGTAATACAACGAATGTAAATAAAGCTAGTACCCAAGTATATAAGCACACCAACATACACACAATCATCTCAATCACACAGGTTTGTCATCGAGATAGTCATTTATTTTATAACGAGCCTTTTTTATGAGCCTTTATTTAATGCTCTACTAGCCAGAATTGTAAATAGAACAAAAAAAATACGATAATTTTATTTGAATAAGTTGTGTTATCGTTTAATGTCAGGTGTCCCGAGAGTTGAAACAATAGACTTCTGTGGAGTCGAGTTGTGAAATTATAAAAAATGTTACAAGTAAAAGTTGGTACACAAAGTTTTCTCTTTAAAAATCGCTCAATACACGTCAGTCAGGGCACCCCCTTCTTGGGGTGTCGTCGAGATGATGTTTGACAACTTTATTGGGGCCATAATTGAATTTTCGAGACGATTTTAGCTAATAATAAAAACCTATATCCTGTTTAGAAGAAGAAATATTTTATTAAAAAAAAAATTCCGTTTATTTATTTATTAACTAGCTGTTGCCCGCAACTACGTCTGCGTAATAATGAATGAAATAAATCTAATAAGATTTATACAAATTTTCATCCCCTATTTTATCCCCTTAGGGGTAGAATTGATCAAAATCCTTTCTTAGCGGATGCCTACGTCATAACATCTACCTGCATGCCAAATTTCAGCTCGATCCGTCCAGTGGGTTGGGCTGTGCGTTGATAGATCACTAAGTCAGTCAGTCAGTCAGTCACCTTTGAGTTTTATATATATAGATTAAAATTAAAATACATAGCTTAAAATAGATTGTAATTTCAAGTTGAATACCGAGGATGAAAGGACGATAGTAAATTTTTACATTATGAGACTAGTTTTTTCTTATTAGACAAATAAAAAAGTGTAGTGGACATATGTTTGGAGAAACTTGCGTCAAATAATACTGCGGATTAAAATGGATTTTAAAAATATAATTATAACAATGCAAAAAGACACGGAAAAAGAATATGTGATATGAAATTTCAAAATCCTAAAATCCTAAAACTTTTAGTAATTGGGCTCCAATAGAGCGCTTTTACTCGTCAATACAAATACAAATATAAATGAAATTAATTTAATAATTATCAATTTGATTTAGCTGCTGTATACTGGCATTGTCCACTTACATACTAATGTCATAATAACATATAATAAATCTACTATGATGTAGAAGAATAGCTGCTGTATAGGGGCATTGTTATGTGTATTGTTACAAAATAAAAACACATCTATTATTTATATTTCCTCTTAGAAATTATATATAGTCTAAACGAGTTAAACCATCAGATCATTTCTATAGATTGACATGTTTTTTTCTAATTAATGCAGGTCAAAATCAAATCGTTGAATTGTAATTAAAAATGAACATTTTGCGGACGTTTCAGTAAACTATTTTGATAGGTAAAATATACCTTTAAATATTTAGTTATTAAAAGATTTTGCTTAAACTCTATTTAATTTAAACGCCAACTTCAACTTGACCGGATCCGGAATGAGGCATCGATAAAAGCCCCCGGATATCCGGACCTCTCCTGGAAGCGAACCTGCGCCGTTTTATTATGAAAATCTTTGAAATATATTGTAATAATTCTCTGAATCACCGTTCGTCCCTTCTTATAAGATTTTTTTTATCTTCTTAATGGCAAATATGCTGAATAAGTTGCTGAAAATATTTGTGAATTCATATTAACTAATTTAAAATGCTTTGTGCGGCTTATTTTAAGGTTTAAGACCTTTATTTACTCAAAAATAATTACAAAAAAATCACTTAATTGAGATAATAATAATAATAACTATAAATAAACATATCGTACGTAGAATATTGCCAACACCATCACAAGGCACTCAAACCCATTATGTGTTTTTTTAATTCATATTTAAATTTACTAATATTTCTAATATTAATTCTAATTTAATATTTCCGATATGTAAAAAGCGGATTAAGCTAAAAGATGCCTTAAAGTCTCCACGTATATGTCCACATATGTGGACGTTTAGTTTTTTTATAATTGTAGTTACTATCAATATTAATCAGAACAAAAATTTGATATCAATTTATTCACTACAGAATTTCTCAATAAGAGAAATAAAACGTTTTTGGACTTGTAATGGTTATTCTACTAAAAAAATTATGGCATTTTTTTCTTGCCATAAAAATCGTTTCTGAAGAGATTAAGTCGTATACAGTCATTTTTTATTTATTTATTAATTATTAAAGTAAAACTACAGTACGATTCTCGATGGTCCCACACTAGGCAATGCCTGTGACGTGGGATCCAGAATATACAGAACACGAATACATTTAAATAAGAATAAGTTTTGCGCTTTATTATAGCGATAGGTAACTTTATATAACATATAAATTCATTAAATAACAACTCTATATAAATTTGATTAACCGTTAATACAGTGTTTTCCAAATACCTAGACAACAATATGACATTGATACCAACCGCATTTTAATTGTTTTAAACATCTATATCGCCGAATCCACGTTCATATAGCTTCAAAATTCTCACCATTTATACATACAAAATAATAACTCAGTGATTTCTGAGATACTCAATACAACAACGAATAATCTATACAATCAAACTATGAAATGAAATGAAATGAAATGCGTGCACTTGGTCATCGTTACTCTACCGTGACTTCGGAAAGGCGTATGAAGAATATTACCCCTATGCACAATAACAACTTTAAATCGATCCCTTGTAAAATTGTAATTTTGTTGATAACCTACCATGTAATTACTAGCTCGACTTTGATATTATTCTATTATTTTCTCTCTAAATTTCATGTCATCATGTTCGCAGCAATATAAAGGGTAAATTTAGCAATAATTTTGCATAAAAGCATCGCACGAAAGCCTACACACAACAAATGTGTTTATTTAATATATCGCTTATTTATTTTCGTCCCAATACATTATTTGTGCAAACATTACGTGAACACAATTTCTCGGTACAATTTGTTTTTATTTAAGACTTTTTTGTTTGTCTGTTTGTTTGCATTTTTATGTGCTTTAATGGCACTAGGGCATTCGCTCTCCAAACAATTGTTGGTTATATTTATAAATAAGGGTAAGCAGTTAGTATGGATTTTTTTATTTTAAAGTATATTCAAAAAGCGTTCCTACAATTCGATGTCTAAACCTAATTTTGGCGCTCAAATGTGCTGTCAGTTTTTCATTTGTTTTAAATTGTTTTTTTTTTAAATATTACGTTTTTATTTTTAAGTTCACATTTGTAATTCATATCTAATTTCTAAAATATCCCTACTAATATTATAAATGTGAATGTGAGTTTGTTTGTTACGTTTTCACGCAACAACTACTTAACCGATTATCGTGAAACTTTGTACGCATATTTTTGGAGGTACTAGAAGTAACATAGGATACTTTTTATTACAAAAAAATATATATACTATAGTTTCCAACTGATTATTGTTTCAACTGTTTGGAATCATATTGATTTATTTTTATTGAAATGATCTCCTATACTTATTTAATGACTTAAATGCGAGCGAAGCCGCGGGTAAAAGCTAGTAAGTAATAAACTGATAAGGAGTAAATAAGTTTTTAATTTAAGCGCCTAAATTATTAAGGTTTAAGATGTTTATTGACTCAAAAAGAATTTAAAAAAAAAATCACTTAATTGTGATAATAATAATAGTAATTATAAATAAACATATCGCACGTAGCATATTAACAACACCATCACAAGGCATTCAAACCCATTATGTGTTTTTTTAACTCATATTTAAATTTACTAATATTTCTAATATTAATTATGTTAGGTGGCAATGCGTTATAGAACTGAAGTAGAATTAGTACATTAAAAACGAAAATAGTTAATAAATTGTAAAATTCAAAAGACCTTAGACATCTAAATTTAAACGACAGACTCAAGCGACGACTCCCACAGTTATTCATCTCTCATCTTCTCATTAAAACTCGTTTTATCCTTATATTTTACATAGCATTTGAACGCACTTCCGATGTCAGCGACAGATGTTACACGAAGCTTAAATAACTGTTACAAATTATTACAAAATAATTACTGCTTATTCATTTATTTTTATTTTTTTTTATTGATAGCCTAGCATATGACCACACTCCGCCTGGTGTTAAGCTAGAGTGCAGTCCATGAGTGGAGACAATTGTTACCACAGACAGATGTCCGCATGCAACAGTCGACTATTCATTTGTTTTGATCTGAGAATTCTTGATAAAGTAATCAATGTCGGAAAGGCATATGACGATGCAATATAATGTTAGTATTAATTGTTAAGTGCTAAGCATCTAAAACATGCATTCAAGCTAACTAACATACACACATCTCAGTCATAGATTTTACAAAGAAAGTGTTTCCTCGGACCCTGACGTACAAACTATAAATTGAACTAGCGAAAATTTTTCTCGCATTCTGTGGGCTTATCACGAATTTTAGTCTGACTTTCGAACCTAGATCGCTTCAAGCGATTTGTATGGAAATTTGAGCAGCGCCACCGCGTGCGGATTTGGAACTACAATATTTTATATACTTTTTGTTTATTTTCGAACGTCTCGATCTTTCGTTCATTTGATAGATTGCTGGTGCTCGTTAGTCGTTAGTAAAAATTCATGATCCCGATTGCTAACGGATCCGTTTTACATGTGACAGCTCGATTCGAAAGCCAGACTAAATTCGTGATAAGCCCACGGAATACAAATAGGTAAACCAGATTCCAGAAACGCGACTTTAATGATGGCAACTTATTTAAAAAAATACAGGGGAATTCCCAACAAGTCTCGAACGTCTTTGTTTGAAGCTTGCGGGTAACTCCCCTGTATTCTTAGTTTAGTTGGGGCCCTGGTTTATTTTTTCCCTAGCTACGCCAAAAACGAATAAAATCGGTCGCACTGATCGGAATTGTTAGCGCGAGTACCAGCCGCCGCTAACATAATCCGCTTTGCTAAAAATGAAATGTGCAAGCCGGCTCCGTGTAACCGACTCGAGCATAATTTGAAAATTATGTTAATGGCCGGCTAATTATTATAATTTACCAACAGTTCTGACGATGCTTCTTTGCTGGTGCTGATGCTTCGGGATTCATTTTATTTTCATATCTCTAATATATAGTATATATATTATTTTTTTTCGGGAATTTATTTTTGAAAAACCTTCTATGTTAAAGCCCAGAGGCTGCTCGCGGCAAAAACACTAGTCTTAACACAAAAATGATTCAGTGAAATGTACAACTTTATGAAATATTTATAAAAGATATCACCAAATTGGGATATTTTTAGAAAAATAAAAATTGCCCATTTTTTAAAAACTATTAGCTAAATATGTTTTCTTCTTCTGTCTCCAGTTTTCGTTTGATACTACTTACGGGACATCCTATATATAAATCGATTGCTGTTAGTTTGTTTCGCTAAAACTTTGATTTTGAAATATTCGCGGAAGTTCAGGGAAGGTTTTAACGGTGAGAAACATAAATAATAAGTAACGAAAAATACTAATAACAACAATTTGATGTGTGTGTGTGTGTGTGTGTGTGTGTGTGTGTGTGTGTGTGTGCGTGTGTGTGTGTGTGTGTGTGTGTGTGTGTAAAGATAAATTTCGTACTTACAACATTACCAACGCATTATTACGAAACTTTTTTACTACCTTTATTGGAGTTCTTCTGAAGGGTTTTTTTTCACACAATACTACGAATGTAGATCTATATCGGATTACATGGTTTCAATTACTTCGATTGAGTTTTTGAATTATATGTTGTTTTGTGTTTTGTTTTCCATATTGTACAGTTTTCTTTATCATATCTAATAGTGGTACTCACACGGATCAGGGTCTGGGGGGCTACTCAGGCATATCCGAAATTTCGTGACACTACCGAATGAAAAGGATTGATTTTGGTTTTCGTCTTAGATTTAATTAGAAAAAATTTAATCATCGATTTTCTCAATGAGCCCGTCAAACACACCAGTTTTTGAGGGACGCCCGACGAAGGATTACAGTATAAGACTATACAATGAAAACAAATGTAATAAAAGTATTTAAATAAATCAATATATATAACGCATGTAAAACCAACATAAGTACTATATATCCAGTGATAAATTAACTAACGTTTTTTTCGAACACGTTGTCGGTAGTTGGAACTTTTTCACACTAACACTGCAGTACAGTTGGCTATTGTTAAACCAGAAGGTGGCGGAAGCGGAAGTGGCGTCGTGCACGCCTGTCGTTTAGTAAAGCGTCTGTATCGTTCCTATTTGTACTTATGTATGTATGTACTTTCTAATATCTGCATATATAATCTCAGAGTAGCGAGTTGCTACAGAGGTAATTAATTTCAAAGTCGTTTCAAATTGAGATGATTTCGAATTAAAAAAATATATTTGAACGCGATGACGTCACAAATGAAATTCCCGAATAAAACAATCAAAACAAACGAACAGGACGCAATTGAACACAAAATGACTGGAAAAGCAATTATTAGACCGAGCACACCATTTGCGCACCTTAATTACTCGGGAAAACATCGGCCCGTTTATAAATGGTCGCAAACCTTGCGTGCTTGAGGGCTACATTGTTTTCTACAATGGGCCTTCGGACGCAAGCCTACAAATCCCCATTAGAGAACGTCCATATTAAAGATACTGCTTGCTCTTACTCTTCATTAGTAGGCCAAGACGGCCTTCTTTCAGCGAACTACGTATGTACGTAAATCGACAATTAATCTGCTTTCTTTGAATGTTAAATCTATACTTCTATACTATTATATAAAGAGGAAACATTTGATTGTTTGTTTGTATGTATTGAATAGGCTCCGAAACTACTGGACCGATTTGAAAAATTCTTTTACCATTACAATCGTAAAAAATCCCTGATGAACATAGGCTATATAGAATATTTTCAATTGTTTTTTAAGATATATTTCATTTTAAGTTCACACAATTCGATGTCTATGATATTTCTTTTTTTTTTTTTTGTTCCATTTTAAGGCAAAGGGATCGAGCCCATACAGCCAGATATATTGTATTTCACTTTATTTTAAGTTCACACAATTCGATGTCTATGCCTAATTTTTGTGCAGTCAGTTTTTCAATTGTTTTTTAAGATATATTTCATTTTATTTTAAGTTCACATTGTAATTCATATCTAATTCAATGAAAATAAAAGCGAAAGTTCTCTCGAAATCCGCTTGACATACAAAGATGAAATTTGACAGGGAGGTAGTTTATAGTTAGTTGACGTCTGCAAAGAACGGATTTTGCAATGGGGCCAGATTAGGGAGTTGTAAGGGCTCTCGCAGGTTTGTATATTTTTTTGCTACAAACTAGAAATTTGACGGAGAGGCAGTTAGTAGATTTTGCAACAGGGGTGTGGAAGGCATTTTCTGTTGACTGAAATATGAAACATCTTTAAACTTCACAGTACTTCATATCTTCATTATTACGCAGACGTAGTCGCGGGCAACTGCTAGTCATTAATAAAATTATTGTGATAAGGCATGTTGTTTGTTTTTTGACTACTGATATACGTATGTGAAGAAACTACATTTTAAATTTCCCGCGCTTCGTAGTGCTATAGTCTCTGGTCGTGTCGCGATTGTCTATTCACGTTTTAACGCAACACCACGTTAACGTAGGCATTTATAAAAGACTAGCTGTTGCTCGCGGCTTCGCTCCCGTTAAGAAGTATTATTATTAATTAGGTATAGTTTTTGCGGCTTTATTTTTGTTTAGCGTGTGTAAAAACGTCTTCACCATAGTAGCTCCAATCTTTAATTTCAGTTCAATCAGTCGAAAATCTAAGAAGATTTATACAAACTTTCATCCCCTATTTTATCCCCTTAGGGGTGGAATTCATTAAAATCCTTTCTTAGCGGATGCCTACGTCATAACATCTACCTGCATGCCAAATTTCAGCCCGATCCATCCAGTGGTTTGGGCTGTGCGTTGATAGATCACTATGTCAGTGTCACCTTTGAGTTATATATATTTAGATGAAAGTTGTTAAATAATTACTTAAAATATCGTTTCATTAATTTCAGTTTCAGAAACGTTTTGAACTAATCTGAAATACGACTAGAGTTGTAGGCAGATCGTTCATAATTGTTGGTCTAGTCTGTCATTTCAGGTTAGTTCTACTATTTCAGGTCAGTTTGAAAGTGACAGGGTCTGATTTTTCCCATTTTGAAACGTCGAATCTTAGCTGCAAAAGTATTTAAAATTATAGAAATAAATGATTTTCTTTTACGTTTTTCTCATCTTGATGTAAAATAGATAATAAATAATTTGTTAGAAACTTTTTTCAGGTGTAAAAAACCTGTTATACCCATGTCATAAGATAATTGTTTTTCATCCCGTGTCAAAATTGTCTGAATTTCAGTTCACTCGGTTTGTAATATTGAAATTGAGTTATATTTTACGTTTCCGTAGATATCAATTTCAGTTTTGTACAATAACAGTTTTTCGTGACGTCTGTAACTTTCAAAAATATAATAATAATAGATTCTTTATTGCTTTAAGAGTAGGTATTACAATTTAGTACATACAAAGCAATTGGCGATCTTATCACTAAAAGTAATTCCTTCCAAACTACCAATTGTCATAGGAGAAAGAATTAAAACGTTATAATGAAAATCAAAAATATTTACATCGCATAGGCTCCTTAACACTAGGTTTACGGGACGCGTCAATTTGACGCATTTTGACTTTTATCAGAAAATTACCAAAAACTGTTTAAATTTTTATTTTATCTCTTTGTATGACTTTTATTCATTGATCGAGGGAAATATATATTGAAGTCTATTTTCTTTAAAAGTGTTGAATTACTGAATTTGTCTATGTGGTATAACTATCGCTACGATATGCGTCAAATTGACGCGTTTTAGTAGAAGTAGGTATATAGAAAACGTCCGTAAACCTAGTGTTAAGCTCTTGCGCATAGACAGAATTTATAAGATTTTGGAAAGGCATATGACGAGAAGAAATCACAAGAAACTCGCCAATCACAGCCTGTACAATATAATGTTAGTGCAGCCATTCTCAGTGTATTCCGCGGAACCCTAGGGCTAAAGTACTGCAAAAAATACCTACCAAAGGGAGATTATAAGGTTACATCTAAATATTCCAACTAAATATTACGTAATATTACATTGCAATATGATTATTCATAAATACATATAAATCAGTTTTTTATAATTATATTAAGGCTTTTTCCTTCGCCAAAAAAGTTTGAGAATCGCTGTGTTAGTGGGTACAATTCTTGCTTAGCTTTACAAATTAATAAAATATTATATATGTTACGAATGGATAATAATAAAAAAACGAATAAGAGTAATGGAAGATAAGTGGTAGAGTTAAAAAAGAGAGATGCTGAAAAATATTCTTTTGTTTAGAAGGAGAAGAGACGTAGTGCCCACAAAGAACATGTGACAGGTGATTTTCATCTTTATGATTTCACTAATTTCGGATGTTAATTAAGTTTGCCTTTTAAAATTTAACCATTTTTATAGAAAGCATTTTTGACGTGACAACGTCTTATAATTCGATTGAGCCGGCTGCACGCACGAAAAAACATGACTCATGCGGCGTTACCTCGCTCTGAGGCGTTCCATGTAAGGCTTGAAGTGATCTTGATCAATTTCATTGTGATTTCCAATTACCTCCTTCTCTATATACATACAAATCTATTAAACAAATGAAATTAAAATTTTCTTTTGAAAAATGCTACCATTCCATCAGTATTTTCTTAAGACGTTGTCACGTTCAACTATCGTCAGTAAACCGACTTTACAGACAACAGATTTTTTATAGAAAGCAAGGCGGGGCATGGGAACCTCCTATATTTCAAAAGGCTGATAAAAGAAAAAAAAATGCCTGAAAATTGCACACTCAAGCAGACAACGATTCAGCGTGTGTGTTTTGTTTATTTAAATGAAAGTTAAGGCTCAACGTCCAGTATTGCCTGTCACTTTGCGGACCTCCGTCAGTGCAAGCCAAGCTTCGACCCCTGTCAGAAAGTGGTGTTTTTGCACGTACAATGTTAACAGTTTGCAAGTTTTTCCCTAGTTGTAGTTTGTCTGTCAAAGTTGGCGTTTTCTTGGTTGGTATTGCCACGACACATAATGGATTTTGAAGTTTGATAAATTTGTATAAGATTAATACTGAAAGATATTGCGAATAACTTTGATAATGTACTTAAATAATTTTATTTTATTTTGTTTTTTTTTTGCACCCTACTATTTCTTCCTGATTTAGTACAATAAGGTTGCCTGGTAGAGATCACTTTTCTTTTATTTTTCTTTAAATGTATTTTAATTTTGTGCAATAAAGAGTTCTAATAATAATTATTAATAATTTTGATTGATTAAAAATACACATGAATTACATATATATGCAAAATTTGAGATTAACCTTCTTATCAAAGGAAATTATTTAAAATTATTTTGCTTATAATTCCCGCTACATTAGGTCGATGAAGGAAAATAACCTCCACCAACATTCAATAACTTGTCTCGGCGCGTTTCGCCACTTCAAGTGGCATCATCAGGATACGTGAAGTGGCGAAACGATTGATGAAAAATAAGTAACAGTTTCATATATCTCTACATTTTCAAAGTTGGTTGCCTGGAAGAGATCGCTTCTTAGCATAAGGCCTCCATCTCTTCTTACTCGCTTACTTTGTATTATTTTACTGTATTATTAAGTAATAATTAAATAATAAAAACAGTAATGCCCCGTTTTACGCGAGGGATACGTTCCGGAAAAAATCGCGTTAACTGAAATTCCCGCGACCATAGAGAAGTTGATGACTACATTATGTTTATACGCACTCTTTCGCGTAATTTAATAATAAATTTGAATTTCGCGTTATAGTGAAACCGCGCATAACGGGGTCGCGTAAAGCGGGGTGTTACTGTATCCTATTTTTTTTTTCTTTTATTTTACTATTATAGTATACACTTACATTGTAACATAATTACCTATTTAATAATAATTAAAGAAAACACATAACTTTTTCTTTTATTTTAGGGTTCCGCCACCAAAAAAGTTTGAGAACCGCTGGTCTAATTTAACATAAAGCGGAGTATGGTAATATGCCAGAATACTAAAAAAAGGAATATGTTATTACCCATTACAGCAGCTCCTCTCGCTTCTTTAATCTCTTGTGTGTCGTCACTGTACATGAAAATGAAGATTCATTTATGTTGTATAGAAGTATCTAGTATCGTAATTAAGTGACGTTCTAATAGGGAAAGGAATGCCATTGTCTCTCCGCCTCTGTCTTTGTGCGCGCGCCCTTTGTCTTGCCCCGGCCCCGTTCAATTAATATCTGTTATCTAATTCTAATCATACTCCATTCACGAACTTGCTACTCACAAATTAATACATTATTCTGTTGAACAAACTTTTATTTATTACTTAATAATACAGAGTAATCAAGTAAAAATATGGCGGTCTTATGCTAAGAAGCGATCTCTTCCAGGCAACCGACTTTGAGATGTAGAGCAATGCAGAGGAGAAATAGCGGGAGGTACAAATATATACAAATATAGATAAACATATGAACTACACACAATACATAATAATAATAATAACTCTTTATTGCACAAAATAATACATTTAAAGAAGAACAGAAGAAATAAACAAAAGGCGGCCTTATCACTGAGCAGTGATCTCTACCAGGCAGCCAACCTTAGCAACCAAGAACATATGTTACATAGATACATACATAAGATAATAATTGTTGAATAAGGATGGCAGTGAAACAAAACTTCTTAATATATTCTTTAATTTCACATCTTCAATACATATTACATAGCACACGTCGACTCTTCTTGTACAGACACCTTTCCACAGACACTACCATAGACATCACTCACACCAAAGACAAAAACAATTGTGTTGCTATTTCAACAATAATGACACTTTTATTCATCTCCTTCTTCTTTATTAATGGCCTCAGATGTCTAATGAAGACAATTCTGCCAATGTCGAGTATTTGGACAAAAACCCAATAAGAGATTACAAAATTTTAATTCACACGTAAAACCTCATGTCAAAAAGAAAACAACCCACTTTTATTCATATTCATTAGTCATTACTCATTACAATCAACAACGCATTTAGCTTTCGTTTGTTTTTTTTTCTCTAAAAAATAATGTCATTAATATTTTGAATTTGGAATGTCATATTTAAAAAATAGAATAGTTTTTTAAAATTAAAAACATTAAAATGGACAGTATTCATCACAACCTACAAATGTTTACATAAAATGAAAAATCTCTTTACACGTTATATTATAAATATATAAATTTATTTCCAATCCATTAAAGATAGTAAAAATCAATATTCGAACGAAGCTATAGAAGTCTAAAACGCGTTATTATTTCCACTAATTGAGTTAAAGCGCTGCAGGTTGGCAGTTTGCCAGCGAAGTGGGTTTTGTTCGTGATGCTCGGATTATGCTGGAAGCAGCGCTGGATCTGCTGATTGATTCTGTTGTTCACTGGTTTAGGACGGTATTATGCGAGATGAGTAGCGATTTTGGTATTCGATTAATTGAATTTATTCTTGTGTATTGATAAAATTAATAATAATCCCTACTAATATTATAAATGTGAATGTGAGTTTGTTTGTTACGTTTTCACACAACAACTACTTAACCGATCATCACGAAACTTTGTACACAGTGGGGAGGTTCCAGAAGTAACATAGAATACTTTTTATTAAAAAAAATAAATTGATTTTTTACTATAGTTTCCAATTGACTATAGTTTCGGCTGTTTGGATTTTTTCTATATTTATTTTTATTTCCGTCTGTCATTTTTATATATGCAGAATAAAACTATTTGAATTTTTGAGGTTAGGTGTCATTTTTATGGTTAGATGCCACTTTATTACAGAAGTGTGATAGGCATTGTCTGTTGACTGAAATATGAAACATCTTTAAACTTCATAGTACTTTATATCTTCATAATTACGCAGACGTAGTCGCGGGCAATAGCTAGTACCTATAATTCGGGCCGATATGAACAGAAGCACCGAGAGGAAGGAAAAAAACAGTCCAGGCAACTTTTATCTGCAAATCATTACACTAGCTTAACTCCATATTGTGGTCAAATTTCCGATTATTGTAAAAATATAACCTTATAACCTTAAATAAATTAACAAAGTCTTTTAACAATATCGTCATAGTTAGTTGCACATAAATAATTTAATTTAATAAAATTTAATTTCATACTTTACTTTCTTCGTGTTGTTTTATAGTGTCTCGTTTCAACTTTTAATGTTGGTAGTAAACGTTATTATGATGGCATTTTCCGTTGACAGCCAACGGATATGACCCTTCCTGTGCGCGCGCCCTCTTTTTATTTGGTCGTTTAATTTTGCTTTAAGTGGCGTTATTATATCTCATACTTATAAGTTAAAATGAAAAAAATGTGTTTTAATAAATTTATACTATATTTGACAAATCTAGGAATATTTCAGTATTAATTCATAAAGCTTACAAAATCTATTATGACTTGCTATACAAAAACTCAAAATATGCACCGAACAAAATTTATACGTTATTAATCTCTATGAGTACCTATTGTCAAGTAGGATCATCGCAACTGGGGCGTGTAAAAACGGGAAATATTTCCAAGTGGACAGGGTTGGCAGTTTTTCCAATTACTATTAAAAACTAAACTAATTTGTTATATCATTTGCTTATGTGATTATCGACTATGGTTGCTTGCCTGATTCTTATAGCCCCTTAGCTGAGTTCCAGATATCTTGGATTTACTATCTGCTAGACCTAGAGATGTTTTGTGAAACATGAAACGCGGCGACGCTCTCAATGGCAGACCTTCGTGACTTATCGGCTCTCTTCGGTTCAACTCGGCTACTGAGAGATCATTTGTTTTTTATAGTGTTTTGTGGCAGCCCTACCGGTGTAGTCGGCCGGTTTAAACTCGCAAAACAACAAAATGAGTTATGAAAAGCAACGGAAATGAGAACAGTGAAGTTTGTGTGCACGCGGTGAATAGTGCGACCGTGCGATTGCGATGTATGCAATGAACAATATTATGCTATATTAGTTTTTGCGAATGACGACGGATTTAACTCGAAATATGAACTCTTTTCTAAGAATAATTTTCATTATAATTATTTTTCCTATACAGTATACAGCAGCTAACATGGACGCTTGCTCCATCCTAGTTTCCTACTCAGGGACACTTACGTAATCATTCACCAAATTACGGATTTTACAGCGAGGTCACGACGGATAGGCCACACAATGCTTATTTTACGGATATTTGACAGGAATTTTTACGGGCTTATATGTCAAAATTCACGTAAGCTACAGAGGTGACGGCCATATCACGAAACTTCGGATATGCCTGAGTAGCCCCCCTGGCTCTGACCTGTAAGGTTACCTAATTAAACCTAAAAAAACTTAGTTATCTAGGTACTAACTATAATACTTAATATCCGTAAGAAAGTTCACACTCGACAGTCGTCAGTCGACACCAAACAAATGCGATTAAAATAAAAATATACATATCATATACAGGGTGCTGCTACAGGGTGTGGGTTTAACCTTTTTGTATGAAAAAATTAACGCGGGTATAGTTTGCTAGTTACATATTATTTTAGACTGCTGCCCCACCCTGAGCCCATGGCAACAAATATTTTACGGAATTGCAAGATTGCAAGACAGTGCAACGATGTAATTCGGGGAGTAAAAGTGCTTCTTACTGAAATAACAAAGAAAAGGGAAAATTTGTATTTACTATGTTATCAATTTATTATCGAGTTTTAAGGGTGATACTTCTTTAATTCGACTGTCTGATATTTGACAAATCAAGACAAATTTATACTGAAATAAACTTGTCTTTATAAGCAAATAAAAATAATATTTGGATTAGAACTCGGGACCTTTACGTAATAGGAACCCGAAAATATGAAGTTATAATTTGAATTTCATAAATCTGAACTGAAATTACCTTAATGAAAGAACTGAAAATGGCGCTTTTCAAGTTGTTAAATGCACTAGAGAAAATTAAGTGAGGCTTTTACATCGCGAATGAAAACTCGGTATCGTGTCTATTCGAATCTGTCAAAAGCGGATTACGTTTCTAATACGGCCGCAGTTTCATATTAAATTTATTATGAATTTTGTGTTTTAAATAATAAATACACTGAATTAAAAATTGGTTCATAATAACATAATTTTTTCGTTAAAATAAAATTAATTATTTAGTAGTGTATTGCATAACACCATCCACGAACAAATTCACCAATAACATTATTAAAATATAACATAATTTCACTCTTCCGTGTGCTTGTATGTTGTTGGCATCGAATCAAAATGTTATACGCGATTTTTGCCCATCATTGTTTTCTGCTTTGGATGCGAGAGGCTAATTCTGTATGTATTTATTAACGTATTAATATTGTATATGAATTATACATTACTAGCTTTTACAATAGAAATGAATCAATATGATTCCAAACAGCTAAAACTATAGTCAATTGGAAACTATAGTAAAAAATATTATTTAAAAAAAAAGTATCCTACGTTACTTCTAGTATCTCCAAAAATATGTGTACAAAGTTTCATGATGATCGGTTAAGTAGTTGTTACGTGAAAACGTAACAAACTAACTCACATTCACATTTATAATAATACTAGCTTTTACCCGCGGCTTCGCTCGCATTTAAGTCATTAAATAAATATCAGTGATCATTTCAATAGAAATGAATCAATATGATCCCAAACAACTGAAACTATAGTCAGTTGAAAACTATAGTTAAAAGTATCCTATGTTAGTTCTAGTACCTCCAAACATATGTGTACAATGTTTCATGATGATCGGTTAAGTAGTTGTTGCGTGAAAACGTAACAAACAAACTCACTTTCACATTTATATTAGTAAGGGATAGGGATTGTCAATTGTTTTGTTTTTAATAGTAGCATTAATGCATGTACTTTCTTCTTCTAAAGTAACAAATATGATGGAGACAACGAATTCTCTGTAGAAAGTAGTCCTTTTAAGTGTCAGCTTTAGAACCACGTCCACGTCGACGGAGCACAGTCTGCTTTGAAGTTTCTGAAAAACAACTGAATTATTTCACGGGTACTAGAACATCGAACGTCAAGAATAACCCCACCAATCCGGAGTCATAATTACGGCGTTGCTTAATAAATTGAATCAGAAAACGTGAAATTAATTCGTGACGAAAGTTCCACGTTTTAATTGAAATTAATAACAAGTTGCTTAAGCAAGTTTTGTTTGTCTTGTCTTCTGGAAATAGCCGTACTTTCACCCAGTTCTTTTACTTAATAGTCTGTATCTCCGCCTGATATTAGGATCGGGTGAAATCCATGAGCAAATAAAACTAATTTTGTTAGAGTAGAGATTCCCAAACAGTGAGTCGCGAGCGAGTATCGAGTCGGTCTTTAAATGTATGTGTTAACAGAACAGAACAAAACAGTCATTCAGTCATATTGGAAACACATTTCATTCCAATTAGAACAAACGGCATTAAGTTCTACAACTCACTACTAGGGAATCTCTAAGCGTTAGCAATATTTATAAATTTTTGTTAGGTTAGTGACGGTGATTAGTCAAATTTGGGAACCACTGTTTTAAAAAAATATTAGTGTACAGTGAACCTTAGCTATACCGGTTTTCAGGCAAGGCATATATTCACGTTACAACTGGGTTTTAAACTAGTAATAAAATGTGGTTTCAGGGGTGTTATAATTGAAATTACTTTTCAATATATATACTGCATATATAAAAATGACAGACAGAAATAAAAATAAATATAGAAAAAATCCAAACAGCTGAAACTATAGTCAATCGGATTAAAAATAATTATTGTTTTAATAAGAAGTATCCTATGTTACGTCTAGTACCTCCAAAAATATGTGTACAAAGTTTCATGATGGTTTTTGTTTTCATTCACATTTATAATATTAGTAGGGATATATATATCTATATCTTCTGGTTTAGATTATATATCTGTGGTAATAAAGTGCATGTCTGTGCTGCGAGTGGTTGACCTTTGATTTCCCGAGGGCAACCAAGGTACAAACTGGAATGGACTGCATCCACTTTTTGTATTCAACTTGATTTTACAGTTGAAAGCGTATCACTGAAATTGGAATGTGTTCTCGAATTCTTATTAGTATAAAATATATAACGAACATCATAGTTCTACAATATACGAAGTAGAAATGGCCTTCGTTCACGTATTTCATTAAAAACAGGTAAATAAAACGAGAAAAATAGGAAACGTCAGACATAATACGAAATAGGCGAAAATGTATTTGGAGGTAAATCACATGGAAAGCTGTGATCCTACCTTCAGTATTGGCTGCTCTATTTCACACCACCGATTCCATTCTTGGAGACAAGCCAAACATACACGAGTAAGCACACGAATATATGATGTCCAAAAACAGGTAGACCCTATTTTTATAGGTATTTTGAACTATCACACTATTATTGATGGCTTTTGTGGCGAAGTGTGCTTGATACTCGGGTTTGATTCCCGGTTAAATATATTTATTGATGTTGTAAATATATCACATCTTGGTCTGGAGTCAGGACATGTCCTGTAATGCAGAAACCTTTCTTATCTCTTTAAATATCATCAAACACTTCGTTGTCTTCGTAATTTTTTTTTTTAAAGTGTACTGCGACTGAGTTACTTTGAATCAACTGAAACTCTTGTTTAGTACCAATGTACATATAGTATGTATGTATTTTTGTACTTAATACACAAGTACTTATTAAGTAATACTTACAATGTATCACTATTCTAATTTTAAGAGGACTCTGAAAAGATTTTGAAATAAAAAAAATATTCTTACAAATTAAAATGGTTGCTCCCTTAGCTTTGTACACCGGCTAACTTTTATCAATATGAACGATGTTATGCAATAGTGAGGATGCAATAATAATAATAGTTTAATATAATGAATAAAAATTTAACCGAATTCAAGATGATTTTCAAATTGGAAATTAAACAGAATCCAACTGTATTTTAATAAAAACGTATGGCAAATACCACGAATAAATGTAACTCTTTCACTTTGACAAAATTCAAAATGGTGAACAGAGTGCTGCTGTGGTGAAAGTAATTGAAAAATAGTTTCAAAAGGTTTCTTCTGAATCAACGCAAACCAAATTGCTGAAAGGGGAACAGGTTTCTCTAAAAGCTTGAATTCCACGCGAGGCTCCGAGTTCCCATACAATTTGTCACCGTATTTTACAGAAACTCATTGCATTCCATAAATTTAAGCATCAAAAAGTCAAATTGGAACTGTACGGTTTGCAAAGTGAAAAAGTTGGGACATGTTTCGTGATAGTTTTGTTTGCTGTCTGTCCTACGATTAGAGTGGGATATATATGTATACCAGCTTTTACCCGCGGTTTCGCTTGTATTTAAGTCATTAAATAAGTATCAGAGGTCATTTCAATAGAAATGAGTCAATATGATTCCAAACAGCTGAAACTATCGTCAGTTGGAAACTATAGTAAAAATAATATTTTTTTTAAATAAAAAGTATCCTATGTTACTTTTAGTACCTCCAAAAATATGTGTACAAAGTTTCATGATGATCTGTAAAGTAGTTGTTGCGTGAAAACGTAACAAACAAACTCACATTCCCATTTATAATATTAGAAGAGATATGTATTTAACGAATTTTTTTCAATAAAATTTGATTAATTTGAAGTATAACTCAAAAATTAGTCATAGATCAAAAAAAAAAAAAATCGCAACCCAATTTACTAAGATTATTTCATTCGTGCGAAGTAAGAGACCAATTGCGGGTAAATTGGAGGAAATTCCCCCGAGGATGTGCACCTCCCCCCATACCCTCCAAGGATACAAGGGTAATCCCGGAAAAGCTTCGGATACCCTTAATATTGATGAAGGAGCGAAAGAGAATTAAAGGAACACTAACGAACGTCCTATCGCTCCGATTGCTTACTTAAATCTGTTTAAATTTGGAATTTCTTGGACAATTTAAACGATTATTACAGTGGGCGGTTACAAGTGGTGGGGATGACTTTGGCGTTCTATTTCGCTTCACAAGGTATTTTCGGTAGTCATTATTATTGATCATATTTGAGTCTAATTTGAGTATATATTATATAATAGATTTAAACTTGAGTCATATCACCATTTGAAAGAAAACCACGGAATTTTCCCAACAACTTTTAAACTCTAAGCTTTGGAGGTTATAGTTCTGTGAAAGTTTTTCAACATCCAGGTCACGTTTCTCAAGGTGAACAGGACAAGGGACGTCCATACATAGAGGGCGCTGTGGTGTAAACGTAATAATTGATGAAATATATCTGTGTGTGTGTTATGTGGAATTATCAAGGGTGACTTAAAGTGACTTAGTTAGTCAAGTTAGATGGTGTATATGCTTCTCATTAAGTCGACATGTCTACTGTCTGCTGAGATTTTTCTATAGTAGTAAGTGCACGTGCCAAATATATAAGAAATTATGGTTAAAAGTTAAAATTCATGTTTCATTATTAACCCATTACTTCCCAAGCGTCGAAAACATTGGAATTTTTTGGTGAAATCTTTAAATTAAGTTCATAGTACGTTAAGAAAAAATAATATGACAAAAAAAAATTTAAAAAAAAATTTTTAACGCTGAGTCAGCCTGTCCTATAAAATATGACAATGGGGATAAAAAATATATTTTGTTTTTATTTTTATATTATTTGGTAGAAGTCTAAGAATCAGTTTTATGTACTTTGAAGTTGGTTACTGTTTTCTTTTATTACGGTATATAAAATCGGAACATAATGCTTTTTTTGAGGCAACAAAAATGATCAATTTGAAAAAATACATTAAAATTACGTAAATATTTTTTCTCAGCGGAAAAAATATTTCATCAGAAAAATAGTATAAAAATACGAATTTCATCAGAAACAATAAAAAATAAAACTCTTAATAGGTCAAAAAAAAAAATTAAATATAGTGTCTTAAAAATAGGAGAGTGAGAAGTAATGAGTTAATAAAAAATATTTTTTTAATTTCAACTATTTGCGGTAGCAATCTGCAAACTCCCATTCTGGGGATAAATTCTTAACATTTTCTTTTTTATAATCGCTACTACATTTTAATTTCGAGATTGAAAGGCACGTAGCGAGCCCACTTTTTAATCTCGACTTAAAATTGGCACCGTCTGAGGTTTTGCGATCTCACGCTTCAGATAAACTGCTCCCACATTTAGAGACGGACGTTATTTTCAAAAAGACATCGTGGATATATAAAGTAAAATGTTACTGTTATATAAATATATTTATATATAAATAAATATATTTAAATTTATATATATATATAAATTTACTGTTATATAAATATATTTATATATAAATAGTTATTTATCCACTTTAGTAATTAGATTCCAATAGAGCGCTTTTACTCGTCAAAATACAAATACAAATTAAATAAATTATTACAATCAATTTCATTTATAATAACTGTTGTATACTGGCATTGTCCACTTACATACTAATGTCATAATAATCCCTACTAATATTATAAATGTGAATGTGAGTTTGTTTGTTGATTGTTCACGCAACAACTACTTAACTGATCATCATGAAACTTTGTACACATAACAGAAGTAACATAGGATACTTTTTATTTAAAAAAAAATAAATTATTTTTTACTATAGTTTTCAATAGACTATAGTTCTATTGAAATGATCTCTGATACTTATTTAATGACTGAAATGCGAGCGAAGCCGCGGGTAAAAGCTAGTATATAATAAATCTACTATGACGTAGCTGCTGTATAGGGGCATTGTCGTCCTATTATATGCCTACGGGTAAACATAAAATGATATCGGTTATGTCCAAGGTTTTTTATCCATAAGATATTCATCTAAATATTCGTTATAGTAGGCAAAAGCGAAAATGTTTCTGCCAAAATCTCTCAGTCCAGACATTTTATTGCGTTAAAATAGGCAACGTTTTCAAGTATGAAAGAAAATACGAACCTAAAGGTGGGCCAAATATTCGGCTCACGTCCGACGGGCACACCTTGCGGTTATGAACTATAGTATAACTTAGGGTCACCATCATTCTTGAAACTGATATAGGACAATAAAAACAATATTTCTACAATGACAGGAAACATTGACGACGTAGGTTAGGTTTGTATTAGTAAATTTTAGAAGATTATTGACAGTTTAAATTAAGATATTTTGGAATAAGGAATTCGTATGTATGTTGTTTTGAAAAAAAAGCTAATAAAAGACTTGTCAGAGGGCTGACGAGAGCAGTTGTTGCTGAATTGTTGTTTGAATTGAGGTAGTGGTTCCTCGGTAGGCGAAGGCGGATCGTTCGTCGTGAACAATTTCAATTTTAAATAAACCTCTTCACAGAAGACAACATAATTAATTGTGACTAAACACACAAAAACAAATGAATATATACAAAGGAATACAAAAATAAAGGAATTAGTTCGAATCGATTTGTCCCATAAACACATACAGCTTGGTCACTCTTACAATGTAGCGTGTCCAATTCTCTCCCATTCTACTTCATATAGCGTGATTTGAGTACTTAAACAGCATTGGATATGTAACAGTATCATAATTATCGCCTTTGTTTCATTTTATTAGATCGTTTGTGAATCTCTGTTTGTGAATGCTGTAAATATTAGGCTATTGTATAGTATGGTTCACCTGAAAGCAACTTAGAGGTGAAAAACAGGTAAACGGTCACTTAGAATTTCAGATAATTTAACATGACTAGGATACTGAAATAGGCGCCTGAATAAAAGCAATAACAATAATTTGCACATACTCGAAATTTTTACCAGAAATACTCACAGCTTAAATAAGCTGCACACTCCTAATTTCCGTCTCCGTAAAACGAGTCGTTGTTTCATGGGGGTTGGCATAAAGTCATATAATAAACTACCCGATGATATTAGTAATTCAAGAAAATCATAAAAAGCAAACTTATTCAAAAATCATATTACACGTTAGATGAATATCTTACTGATAAAAAAGCTTGGACATAATCTATGTCATTTTATGTTTACCCATAGGTATACAATAGGATGACAATGCCCCTATACAGCAGCTATTCTTCTACGTCATAGTAGATTTATTATATATTATTATGACATTAGTATGTAAGTGGACAATGCCAGTATACAGCAGCTAAATCAAATTGATAATTATTAAATTAATAAATTTATTTCATTTATATTTATATTTGTATTGACGAATAAAAGCGCTCTATTGGAGCCCATTTAGTAAAAGTAAATAAATTTAAAAAATAAATTAGTAACGATCACCAGTTTATATATATATATATATATATATAAAACTCAAAGGTTTTTACACACGCTAAACAAAAATAAAGCCGCAAAAACTATACCTAATTAATAATAATACTTCTTAACGGGAGCGAAGCCGCGGGCAACAGCTAGTGTTCTTTATAATTCCAAAATTATAAAAATTGAAAGAATGATTCAGTATCACCTTGGATCGTGTGACAACACTAGTGAGACAGGCACACGAGTAACTCTGGCTTCTTGCTTTGTTGAATTACCACTTTGATGTGAAGAGTGAGTCAGTAAGCGTTCATGACTCATTTAAAATAAGGTTGAGATATTTACTTGACTAGTTCTTCTTATGCTTAACTGGGCGGGTTTCACCATTCTTACGCTAAAAATAGTCTTGTTCTTTTAATATTAACTAGTTGTTGACCCCGACTTCGTTTGCGTAGTAATGAAGATATAAAGTACTATGAAGTTTAATGATGTTTCATATTTTCAACGACGCCTGCCTTCTATGGCAATTTTTGGCAACCTTGGATTACATTATTGTAGTTTTGGTAAGGATCCCTTTTTTTCTGTAATTTATACAGCCTATATTGATCAGTGATAATGTAGCATTCAAATGGTGAAAGAATTTGTCCAGTAGTTTTTGAGTCAAACATACAAAAATACAAATCTTTCCTCTTTATAATATTAGTATTGATATGATATTCAATATTAGTTGATATTTTAAGGTTTAACAATGATCATAAGCAGTCTAGACTTGTTCATAAATCTCGGAAATTTTAAACATTTTAAAAGTAAACATGAACTAAATATGTTAACTTTAAATTATTTATATTCGAACTTTTGACAGCTTTCGTAGACTTGCCCACACTGAGGTCCGTTTGCCTTTTAAGCCAAGTGTGTTTTCTTTCCTACGCTTTTCCATATACATATACAAAATGAATTTGTAGCTATCTGTAACTCCAAATATACATACACTTTCACCAAGCAGCTCGTGAAAATTAAATCAAAGCTATTGAAGTCTACCCCGTCTCTTTGAAGAAAGTTTGCATACACTATACCTGAGTCGATCCAGCTTAGACAAGCTGCACTAAGCTGCTTACAAATAATATAAGCTGGAACGAGCTCGTCGTTAGCATAAGTTTAGTAGTACACAAAGCACTGAAAGAACGGTTTTAGTTTTAACATGTATCGCTGAAAAAAACATATCTTTTTACAAGTACTTAGCATTTTGGATTTTTTTGTTTTAGATATACCTATATAGTATGACCTGGTGCATATTTGATTTGGCAAGACTTGCTTGGACGTCACAAAATCAAGCGAAAATTATTATTTATTGCTTCTTTAAATTTCTTATTATAATTAACGCGCGGTATGATTGTTATGTTTTCTACTGGATGATCTATTTGTGATATATCAAAAATTTCAACAATCCTCACTACTATATAAATGTGAATGTGAGTTTGTGTGTTACGTTTTCACGCAACGACTACTTAACCAATCATCATGAAACTTTGTACAGATATTTTTGGAGGTACTACAAGTAACATAGGGTACTTTTTATTAAAAAGAAATATTATTTTTTAATATAGTTTCCAATTGACTATAGTTTCAGCTGTTTGGAATCATATTGATTCATTTCTACTGAAATGATTTCTGATACTTACTTAATGACTTAAATGCGAGCTGGTAATGTTATAATACTTATTTTTCAATAATACTAAAAATCAGCAAATTTAACTAATTAAATCATGGAACTAACTCATTATTGCGTAACGTCTTCAAGAAAACATTTATTCGCTTGTTCAGGTGTTCGTTGTATGAAGAAGCTTCATGAAATTGTTCGCGTATTTCTGTTTATTTTTACTGAAACAAATGCTTCTATATTAATTTGTTCTTTTGTTTGGAGCCCTATTCTTATTGGATACGTGTTTTATTAATATTAATTTTATAAATTCCAACCGGCAAAGTTAGTCTTTTGTTTTATTAGGCTCGTGAATAATCTAGACTTGTTATGGAAACTTATAATCACAGGCTATACACCGTTTATTAGCATAGGCCCTTGCTCATCGTTAGACTCTACCGTGACTTCGGAAAGGCTTATGCCGAGAAGAATATCACAAGTAACTCGTCAACGTTAAGTAAACGTTAAAACAAGTATTGTAGTAAATATTTCTTTTTAAACGCGACAAGAGTACACTATTGGAACGTGATAGGAAATTTTAATTGGTAGCACGTGAACTTCACCCGTTACGGACATCGCTATGGGAGTAATGAATGTATCGTACAGTTTCAGTTTCAGCGTCACTATAACAGCCTTCTTGTTACAGTAATTACATGATATGAATTCATATCTTCTAAATATATATAACTCAAAGGTGACTGACTGACTGACTGACATAGTGATCTATCAACGCACAGCCCAAACCACTGGACGGATCGGGCTGAAATTTGGCATGCAGGTAGATGTTATGACGTAGGCATCCGCTAAGAAAGGATTTTGATCAATTCTACCCCCAAGGGGATAAAATAGAGGATAAAAGTTTGTATGAAACTTCTTAGATTTTCGACTGATTGAACTGAAATTAAAGATTGGAGCTACTATGATGAAGACGTCCGCTTAAATAGGATGTATTGTTTGAACCTATCAATTGTCAGATATGTGGTTAATGACTGGAGCAAATTTTTAATTATGATCCACGACAGGAATGGTGATAACTACTTAACACACGCTAAACAAAAGTAAAGCCGCAAAAACTATATATAATTAACAATAATACTTCTTAACGCGAGCGAAGCCGCTGGCAAAAGCTAGTTCACATATAAGAAGCAAAGCGTGTCTCCAGAACTTATTCACGGTTCTAAAGGCTGTATTCCGTATAATTAGGGATTCAGCGAACTTGAAAACGTACAACGTACAAACGTACTCACTTTTTAACGTATGTACTCTTACAGCTCTCTGAAACGTGAAACGGGGAAAATATTTTGCCAAAAAGTACACTTGAAATGTTATTTGATCTTAAAGAATTTTTATATCGTTTTGAGTGTTTTTTTTAATTCGATTTTCATTTATAGGTTATTTATTATAATAGAGTACATATTTCTTGTAAAATTACGATTTTATAGATCCTGCCTTTTTATTTATTTATTTATTTACTTTTAGTAAATGGGCTCCAATAGAGCGCATTTACTCGTCAATACAAATACAAATATAAATGAAATGAATTTATTAATTTGATTTAGCTGCTGTATACTGGCATTGTTCACTTACATACTAATGTCATAATAATATATAATAAATCTACTATGACGTAGAAGAATAGCTGCTGTACAGGGGCATTGTCATCCTATTGTATACCTAAGGGTAAATTTGTTAATCTTAATATATATCAAAAATCTTTATTTCACGTAGGCTCTTGCGCATAGTCAGAATCTACGAGATATCACAAAGGCATATGACTAGAAGAAATCACAAGAAACTTGCTAATAATAGCCTGTACAATATAATGTTAGTATTTGTTAGGTAGTCTAGTTTAGCTTAGCCCCTCAAAAACTCCTTAGATCGGGCGCGGTGTGCTTGACATGCTCATTGAGAAAATTGATGATTAAATTTTTTCTAACTAAATCATGAAATCAAAATCAATCCTTTTTATTGGAACGTTTAGAAATTTTATACAAAAGTTGTTGGGGGAAATCGCAGGCAATGAGACAACGAGTATATTTAGTTTATATTTGTAAACACAATTTATTAATACGTCGTTCACGACAAACCGAACAAGACAACGTCAAAGTCATATTCTCTCTCAAGATAGACTTCCATGTGGCCAAGCATACATTCATATTCTCAACAAAAGTAATAGAAAATTTTCCTTTTCTCCTTTAAATCAGACTAAAAACTAAAAGACTTCATAAAACCTACAATTACTGTGGGTTAATTAATTAAGTATCTTATAAAATTAATACAATTGATATATATGAAGTATAGGTACTAAACCTAAGTATATAAATCCCTACTAATGTTATAAATGTGAATGTGAGTTTGTTTGTTACGTTTTCACGCAACAACTACTTAACCGATCATCATGTAACTTTGTACACATATTTTTGGAGGTGCTAGAAGTAACATAGGATACTTTTTATTTTAAAAACAATATATATTTTTTTGTATAGTGTCCAACTGACTATAGTTAGTATGATCTCTGATACTTATTTATTGATTTAAATGCGAGCAAAGCCGCGGGTAAAAGCTAGTATATACTATATAATAAAATATACGATCTCTTTATTACGAAAATTAATAATTCAATGGGCGCAATATTAATAAAGTTAGCGAAACCCAAACAAAACTAGAGATAAAAATCGAAATTAAAACAAATTATTGGCGAGTAAATTTATAACTGAATTTGCGGAGAAACGCTGATGTAGATAATGTTTAGGGCAGTTTCTGTTTTAAATGGAAACGAGTCGATGTTATCTTTTTGGGAGTTGAAATAAATATTAGAAGGTGTTCTTATTTAGGTGTTTACAATATTTCACAAGTTATATAAATACTGTTAAACAGAGACGTCTTCCACACGTTTTACTCGTCAAATTAAATATAGAGATAAATTAGCTGCCGTATCTGGTTGCGGCTATCCCTACCGTCTAGACCCACGTGGTAGCAACCCGCGAACGTCATCGACCAATAAGCGCGGGCATTGTCCACTTACATACTATGACGTAGAATAAATCTGTCTGTTAAGTCACATAGAAGCTTTTAAATTCTGTTAGCAATTTAGTTATTAAAAAGCTTTAATACTAAAATAAATTAAAACCTTCAGTGTAATTGGTGCTGCTACCTCCCCGAGCCTCACCGTCGTTGGTAAGGGACGATCTTATCTGATTTGTCTGAAATTCCCCTTTCATATTTGGCCATTTGTATACAAATTGTTGAAAATGGTAACAATGTTAAATTGAGATATTTTCAGTATTGTTTTGTTTTGAATGTGACTTACTATTATATATTTTTGTTATTAATGTTGAAATTAAATTTATTTTATTTGTTATTAACGAGAAGAATATGCCCTGACTATGTACACGCTTATTGGTCGGGGTTTGTGGACGTAGATATTCCCCTTCAAGACCCACATGATATATAATTATTTTTTCAATGAATCTTATGGTTTTTCTTCTTTAAATTTATTTGTATTGAAATTTATTTTATCATTTTTCAGGTAAGCGAATAACTCTACCAATGTATTACTATGTAAGTAAGTTTATTTTTAAGTGCATCGCGATATTCTTTTCCTCTCTACCATGCGCCAACGAAGAGAAGAATTATGAAGACATCAAGAAGAATTAGCTGTTGTTCTGTTTTAGAATTCCTACGCTTTACCGTACCCTTATTGAATTGGGCAAAGCGTGTGGATTCTGGAACTGGATGACGTGCTCTACAACTTTGGATGAAGAATCAAGATTACACTCCTATACCTTTTTGGATGTTTCTTGGTATGTCAAGGTCTACAAGGATCCTAATAACATATTCGGAACTAACATTTTAGCAATTTTTTTTATCAACATTTTCTCAATGATTTTCGAGTTTCTCAATGCAACAACGAAGTGGTGTGGTTGCACCGTGGATCTGATCTAATTTTAATTCTTGTGAATTATGTATTATTGAGAATTATGTGACTTATGTAATGTTATTTACTTTTTTTCTGAATGAAAATTCAGTTTTTTTTGTTAATTATTTTATGTACAAGCTACGATTGACGAGTTTCTTGTGGTCCTTCTTCTCGTCATACGCCTTTCCGAAGCCATTATAGATTCTGACGATGAGCAAGCGCACGCCTTTAGTGCCTATGCTAATAAACGATTTTCATTTCATTTCATTTCATTTCACTTCAAGAATCTACACAAACAAACTATGCATAATAACTATAAAATTGCAATTTTGTAGATTCTGCAATGTTATTAGGATTGGACGATATTTATTTCTTTATTTAAACATACACAACAAACAGTTAACAAACCTACGCATAACAATAACATAGAAGAATAATTAAGTTACGTTTGCAAGCCAGTTGTGTTTAACATATATCTGAAGAGAAATTATACATTAAAACTATACTATTCAGTAATTGTTATACGAATGCTAGTCTGTTGATTACAAACTTGAGCGCCTTAGATTTCAAGTTGAATAAATCAATATCAGTGACATTTTCATGTAGATTGGTTCTTGTAGATTATATTGCAGGAAGAAAATACCAATGAAAATACGCGCGGGTAATAGTTTTACTAGCAAATGGTTATAAGGATATAATTATGAGTACCTGAATAGTACATTTCAGTCCAATAAAGGCTGTGTAAGTGGGTTGTATGCCCATAGACTCGATATTGTTTTTTTTTGTATAAATTGTAATACATCAAAACGAATTCAATAAGAAACTGCACAAATTGAAAGAGGAAACACAAAACATAATAAAAAACGAGCGGCCATAAATGCAGTGGTTCATAATAATTAATTGTCCATTCTTTTGGCAAACGAGGCGAAGTTTCTCAGTTACTGTTCAGTGAACGCTCTTCGGGTGAAAGTTGGAAAAATGCATCGTTTCAACTTGAAGGAAATCTCGCAAATTCACTAAACGTCAAAGTGGACGGACCATACATCAATTTTGTATATTATTCCATTATATAGGTAACTTACATATTGTTTTCTATCAGTTTTTACATACTATATATTTCTATCTCTATTTTCTTTCTTCAGTAACCGGGGTACCCAGTAGGACAGGTTTCCAGTCAGTTTGCCAGTCATCTGGTAAATCTAGTATTAAAGATCGGTCTCGCCACCTCGACGACACCATTTTCAGAGATTTAAACGTACACTACTTTATCCAGTAACGACCCGTAGTTTGCATTCTATCTGATGACTTATTTTTACGTACAAACCAGGTACCTACTATTAAAACACTTTCAGATGATTCAGCATTTTTAGTACTGTTATTTATAGCCTTCTTCCTAAATCCATACTAATATAATAAAGAGGAAACATTTGATTGTTTGTATGTATTGAATAGGCTCAGAAACTACTGGACCGATTTGAAAAATTCTTTTACCATTAAAATCCCACATTATTCCTGATGAACATAGGCTATAGAATATTTTCAAAAACGTTAGGGATCCGTATGAAAATTTCAATAATATAATCCAAAGTGTGAAAAAACAATCATTATATTGCGTACGCTGCGGAAATTATTGACAATAGAGCAAAGTGATGTACTACAGTTTTATAGAGGACATCAATATCTACAAAAAAAGTCAGCGGCACCATATGTCTACCTATTACAGTTATGTCACAATAACTGCTTTTTCATGTTAAAATTTAAACTTCAGAGTACTTTATATCTTCCTTACTACGCGAACGAAGTCGGGGGCAACAGCTAGTAGTTTATAAGAAGAGTGTTTATACTGAATGGTTCAGTTGGCCGTTTTTGGTATAAAAATGTTATGTTACATAATAGAATCACCCGAATACCTTTTTCTTCTTCATCTTCTATTAATGACTTCAGATGTTTAACAATTCTGCTAATATCGAGTATTCGGGTAATAACCCAACAAGATATTACAAAATTTTAATACCCATAAACCAAAATATATAATATTTTATGATCATCTTTTTAGAAGCTAATTTGATTCGTGTTAGATTTTGGATATGTTTTGATAGTTGTATATATTCTTATAGTTCTTTATATATTGTTCAATTTCATACATCTAGTTCGGTAACTGGGGTAGCCAGTAGTACAGGTTTTCGAACAGGGGCCCTTGCTATTTTTATGTACCAAAATTATTTACAATTACACTATTTTATTTATTTTATTCTAAGTGTAGCTTTTTAAAACCAACAACTTAATTTTGACAGTGACTCGAAAAAACAATTTAGTCGCTAGTCGAAGCAAAGTTGAAACAATGAAGATTGAGAATAAAGTTTTCTGTTTTAAACACAAATTTATACTCAATTTAAAACAATCTCAACCCGTTTTCAGATTCAAAGGGGACACTTCAGACTGCACAAACCGTCTGTTCTGTTTATTAAATCTTCAAGTTTACAGTCCCTCTTGAATAATAATACAACACAATAAACGGAATATATAATACAGACAGTACTCGATTTACGTCGTTTCAATATACGTCAAACAATTTTTTGACACTACTCCTCGAACATACGTTAATTGTATTGATTACCGGCATAGGAGAATTCACTTTATTTATTTTTTTATTTAGACACACACAAACAAACAGTTAACAAACCAACACATGAAAGTAACAACTACACTAGACTAGAGAAATAAAGCTAAGTTTGGTAACCTAATAGTTGTGTTAAACATCTGAAGAAAACTATATACATTATGATTCAATACGAATGCCAGTCTGCTGCTCGAACATAGAGTGTTATAGGAAAGCTAAGTGAAAAATAGACTTGAGCTTCTTAGGCTTCACCTTCGTTGTTGCAACCATTGGATCAAGGAGTTATTGCGTCTTTTAAGGCCTATTATCTTTGAACCTAGCCCTTGGATTTTACATGCAAACATATGTACTTACGTCGTTTCATCACGTTGCTTATTTCGAGAACCTAACATGCCGTAATTACAAAGACTGCCTGCATATCAATAAATATTCGTTTTTATTAGAGATGTGCCGATTATGACTTTGGCCGACTAGCCGACTAGCCTGCATATGAATAAATATTAGACAAATATAAATTCTAGTTTGACGATAGTTTCAAATATCATCACGCAGAATTGCAATATATGTCATTAAATATTATGTTGATTTGTTTTTTAATTAAGATACTAATTTTGTTTGATAAATGTTATCAATATATTTTCTTTACAAGGAAGTAAAAAAAACAATCAACAAATGAACAACTTCAAGCCTATCTGTGTACAAGGTTAATCGTATTTAAACGACCTATTGCGACTTATTTCGCTTGTTAAATTTGGGTCCCACGTTACAGGCAATGTTTAGTGTGGGACCAGCGAAAACTATATTATGTATGTTTCTTAAATAATAAATAAATAAAATAAATATCTCCATGACGATAATGGTTGTTAGAAATAAACACACTGTTAAGACGAGTCTCTCTGTTATAGAAAATCTATGAAATAATATCTGAAATTATACCGTAAACAGACAGACCGAGAAATGTGCTTATAAAATTTTGTATAATTATTAATTTTCCATAACACGACACGTCCATAACCACCCCACCCGGTAGGGTGTAAAAGGCGCACTTTAAAGGGACATTGAAAGGCTTTGAAGTTCGCATTACTGAATTGTTTCTAAGAATTAATTTATCATAAAATACTCGCCCCTAAATAAATAAATGATTGACAGTCCCTTTCAGTAATATAACGCCCTTTATAGATCTTATTAATTGTTAGTGATATTCTAAAAAAGCCTTCTTTGAACTTTTATATCTGCCATTCTCAAAGTGTGTTCCGCGGAACCCTAGGGCTAAAATACTGCAAAAATACCTACCAAAGGGAGATTATAAGGTTACATCTAAATATTCCAACTCAATATTACATTGCAATATTCATAAATACATATAAATCAGTTTTTTATAATTATATTAAGGCTTTTCTTTCACCAAAAAAGTTTGAGAACCGCTGTTTTATATAATCACGCTGTTTACGTCTATCTCGCTAAACGTGTTCTCGTTGCAGCTGAGGTTTCAGTCAAAACATATTACAATGTTGTAGCGGGAATTATAAGCAAAATAATTTTAGATAATTTCCTTTAAGTATAATTATGTTTGCACAAGTCCAATTGTTCCAATAGGAATCTACGATTGATGTAAGAGAATTGAATAAAGAATACAATTGTACTTGGTCAGTGTACATACTATATTTTGTTTGCTTTAGATACATTTGTCAAAAAATAAAACGACTAAAAGTTACCGAATGCGATCGGATAACCGACGGTGGTGGAGTGATAGAGAATCCAAACCACATTATTTTAGTGTAGGAATAGTCATTAATTAGATATGCCACATGCCTGCATTTATTTTAATTTTATTAATGTTAATATCATAACTTTTGAGGTGCTTTTGTGGGGGGTTTGAATTGATTAAAATATAAACAGCCAATGTTTATTTCAATCGTGTAGTAAACCCGATCGGAATCCCACTATCATACGGGATTAAGCCGTTCGGTTGAATAAACGGTGTAATCTGCGAAACGATTGCTCTACCTATTTCCAATGTTTATGTCTATGAATTTGAGGTACATTGTTTTATACTTAATAATTACATTAATAACATCAAAGTAATTAACCATGCACTGTAGCAAGTCAAGAAAAATCAACGATTTTTGAATAAAAAAAGACATGCAAACGATAATCAACAAATGGACACAGATTGAACTTTGGACTGGAAGAAACAATCATTAGAAAGAGATAACTATATTCTTTATGTCGAAGTTGAGGCATGTGTGAAAGGGATGCATATATCTCCTTTACCGTTCACGTCACCGCGTTCGCCTTGTTCTATCGCTTATATACCTACAATAATTAAATAGTTTAAAAACTAAAAAAAACACACGCGCTAGCTTTATCTCTTTTACTCCACTACACAGGATCTATAAAAGAATTTATAAATCCTGGCGGTCCTAATAAGGATAATGGGAAACTGTTATTAAATTATTGTATTGTCATGGGTCCTTAATACGTATTCAAAGTTTCAAATTAATCTGACTTCTGGAAATTGGTGAAAATTATGCTCAAAGATTCCGTTACATACATACATACATACATACAACCCAAGCTAATAAAAGCGTGTTAAAAATGGTATCAATTTGTTTACAATTTCAACTGAGAAAGAGACGGCTGTCGGCTACAATATCCCCGTCCTTCTTTACGTCGTAAATACACTTTTAAAGAGATGATTGTAAAATTCCCTCAGTAAGCTAAAAGTTTTTATTGATGCCGACAATCGTTCCATGATTTATGTCTGTTTTTCTGACTTTACATTCCTCGAGTCTTTACTATTATTTTGCAAACGATTTAACGACACGCTTAACATATTTTTATACAAAAAATGATGTAATGCTATTATACATAGTAATTTATCATTAATACGTACATTTATCTCTAAGACCGCGTTTTAGCTTTATCTCAGTCGAAATGCGGTCACAGAACCACTATAAAAACATTGCTTATTATAAATTTATTGTCCGATTGCAACGCCCTCTCTTTGAAAATTCTTGAATCAAAAAAACTGTTATACATATTCGCACGCGCTCAGTACACATCTGACAATAAATTCACTTTAAAAAATTTAATTAGGTATTTAGTTTGACGAGTTTCTTGTGGTCTTCTTCTCGTCATACGCCTTTCCGAAGCCTAGAGTGTCTATGCTAATAAACTATAATCATTTCATTTTTATAGTTCACTTCGTTTGCCAAAAGATGGCGTTGCAATTTGAGTGACGTCACAAAGTGCAGTTTGTTTCGTAATGCTGTTTTCTCGGATGTACTTACTCTACATACATCTAAGTTTGTGATTTATATCCCAACAAGAAATTTGACTGATTTACGGGCACTAGATTTTATTTCAGTTCCGAAAATATTTCTATATGCTTAGATGTTATCCGATTCAATATATCCGTTGCACACTTTAAATGGAATGGGGTTTGTTTCGTTAAGCTACACTGCTTTCAGCTTTAAGCGCTACATTTAAGGGTGAAAGTTCCGTGCGTGTTTCGGGGGTGCTTTTGGTAGTATAAATCATTTTTGTTTTTGACTGGAGATTGTTATTGGTCCTGTCAAAGATTTTTCAGTCTTGTTGTTCTTCATCAATGAAAAATACAATTTTTCAGTTTGTTTAGAATTCATTTCATATTGTTTTAGAATGATTTTTGTGAATGACCTAATTCTCAGTTTGTTAAAATAATATTCGAAGTAAAGGAGGAAATTGGTGATAGACGACACGCGCGCCCCCATACGGCTTGTTAATGTACTAAATAATTCACGCGTAAGTTTAAAATAATTTTATATTTCGAAAGCTTTGCAGTTATCGCAGTATTCAAAATTACAAATAATATTCGACAATTACTTGAGATAATTGATTACATTTAATTTTAACTGCCTATCCCATTTGCTGAAGATTAGATAAGTCTGGGATGGTCTGGGAGGTGTCTGGGGTTATTCGTGAAAGTGGTTTAGTTAGTCAATAACATTTTATACGGCCTATATTCTTTAATAATTTTCCTTTTAAAATTATCAACAATAAAAATACAGTAAAAATTTAAAAATAAATTTAAAAAAGTATATAAGGTGGGGCACAGGAATCTCCCACATTTCAAACAATCGCTGTATTTACCGACCGGAAAACACTTGTGGCTTGGATGTACAAAATTAGGGCAGTATAATCTGCACTAAATGTGAATGTACATAACCTTTTTGGCAAATAGTTTTTTTATATCTCATATAGTTTTCTTTTACCAGCCTTTTGAAATGAGGGAGGTTTTCGTGCCCCGCCCAGTCTAATGTTTTTGAATGTATTGTTATAGTATTGTACTTTTCAAGTACAGCCTGTATGAATCTACAAAGTACTTAATAATTATATATAATATAATATAATATAATATAATATAATATAATATAATATAATATAATATAATATAATATAATATAATATAATATAATATAATATAATATAATATAATATTAGACAATTGTACATGATATTAAAAATTGCTTACCTGAAATTTAAAAAACGATATTTCAAGTAATTATTTAATAACTTTTAACTTTTAAAAATATCTTTGCATTAACGTGGCGTTGCGTCAAGACTTCCATAGACAATCGCGACACGACCAGAGACAATGGCGCTGCGAAGTATAGCAAATCTAAAATATTGTTTCTTTACATATAATATAGCGAAATAAAACGTAATTTTTTATAAAAAGATTCAGACATAACTTTATAGCATAAAAATCATTGTAATAGCGTAATAATAATTTTGCCTCGTCAAATAAAAGTGACGGCATGAGTAGACCCACAACAGAGATTTTGATCGCAAAATTTCAAAAGCAGCTCTTTGAATTGCTCCCGTGAAGCTATAACATTTATTTTTCACCACAACGGCCTATTGTGGAAATATATCCCTATTCCTGTACAATATTCAATTGTTTTTATTTCAATATTAAGGTCACTATGGTTTTTAAGAGTAAAATTTATATATTAGTAACCTTCAATGTCAGTTATAGGAAACTAGCTGTTGCCCCCGACTTCGTTCGCGTAGTAATGAAGATATAAAGTACTATGAAGTTTAATGATGCCTGCCTTTTAATGGGAATTTTTGGCAACCTTGGGTTACATTACTGTAGTTTTAGTAAGGATCCTTATTTTTTTCCTGTAATTTATATAGCCTATATTGATCAGTGATAATGTAGCATTCAAATGATGAAAGAATTTTTGAAATCGGTTCAGTAGTTTTTGAGCCAACTCCTTACAAATATACAAAAATACAAATCTTTCCTCTTTATAATATTAGTATAGAGGTATAGATAACAATTTTTCTTAAACCGACGACAGCGACATCTAGTCGGTCCTCATAGCAACTACTGTAAATAATATTTCTAATATACCAAGTACTCATTTCTTTACTTTTAAAAGCTCTTAATAAATAATAATAATAAATTTTTCTCTCCCCTCTTCCTTACATCTATTTAGTTCTTGTTTTTTTTTATTTTTATGTATTTTTGTAATTTTATTAGAAGTGTAGTATCTATCCCTTTATCACTTTGAGCATGCCATCCTAATTAAAATTTCATTTAGTTCATATAATAGTACTCCTTTTTATAATATATAGTCATAATGTAATTTTGTAGGTAGGCTTTATAAATAAATAAATAAATAATATAATATATTGGATGTAAAGATAAACTATAGAATAATATTTGAAAGTTTAATTGCAAAAGTTTGAAATATTTGATACGTTCAATCATTAAAAGGTTACATGATCTGAGTTTAAACCAGTTTTAACCAGTTCGAGTCAGGTAAGTTTCAATCTTTAATTACATATAATGTTATTAATATTATGAAACTATTTTGGCTTATGTATTTTAACTAGCTGTTGCCCGCAACTACGTCTGCGTAATAATGAAGATGTCCTATTTAAGCGGACGTCTTCATCATAGTGAGTCCAATTTTTAATTTTAGTTCAATCAGTCGAAAATCTAAGAAGATTTATACAAACTTTCATCCCCTATTTTATCCCCTTAGGGGTGGAATTTATCAAAATCCTTTCTTAGCGGATGCCTACATCATAACATCTACCTGCATGCCAAATTTCAGCCCGATCCGTCCAGTGGTTTGGGCTGTGCGTTGATAGATCACTAAGTCAGTCAGTCAGTCAGTCACCTTCGAGTTTTATATATATAGATTCGGAATTTATTACAAGAATTCAGAAGCAGCTGAAGAAACAACTCATTGTAACAAAATTTTAAAAAAAAATTCAATCGTCGATACATAAACAAGAATAAGTCCCTCGTCGGTTATTTTTTCAAACGGCTCGTTTGTGATATTTTATATAACTTTATAGGGTCGTAATTCTCCTTTTTAATACCCCCTTTTGTTTTTGATGCCCAAATTGTGTCGTTATGTTCACGATTATATTTGATTTTTGTAGGGATTTTTTTTTCTATATGCATACAATATATGATTTAGATTGACTTTGGCGTTTATTTACTTTTATTCGTATTAACAATAAATCTAAGGTCTGAACTGAAAACAGCGTTATAATCACATTCTTTTTTCAAAACATATAAATATTTTTAAAATCCCTACTAATATTATAAATGTGAATGTGTGTTTATTTGTTACATTCTCACGCAACAACTACTTAACCGATCATCATGAAACTTTGCACACATATTTTTGGAGGTACTAGAAGTAACATAGGATACTTTTTATTTTAAAAAAATATATATTTTTTACTATAGTTTCCAACTGACTATAGTTTCAGCTGTTTAGATTCATATTGATTCATTTCTATTGAAATGATCTCTGATACTTATTTAATGATTTAAATGCGAACGAAGCCGCGGGTAAAAGCTAGTACATAATAAACTGATTAAAACAAAACAGGACATATCCTGATTTCTATACTAATTTTGTTTACACTCCGTTC
Source organism: Tineola bisselliella (assembly GCA_028551675.1). Lineage (NCBI taxonomy): Eukaryota > Metazoa > Arthropoda > Insecta > Lepidoptera > Tineidae > Tineola > Tineola bisselliella. The sequence goes on from JAPWLS010000343.1 coordinate 128,068, forward strand.
ATACGGTATTTATTGGCGATGACAAGTATTTAAACATAAAACAGGTATATTTATGAACCCTTATTGATATTTTAAGCAATAACATGGATGGTATTCTAAGGTTTAACACATATATTCCCTGAAAAAAAAAATACATCAGAGGTTCTCAAACTTTTTTGGCGAAGGAAAAAACCTTAATATAATTATAAAAAACTGATTTATATGTATTTATGAATAATTATATTGCAATGTAATATTTAGTGGAATATTTAGATGTAACCTTATAATCTCCCTTTGGTAGGTATTTTTTGCAGTATTTTAGTCCTAGGGTTCCTCGGAACACACTTTGAGAATGGCTGAATTACATAAATTCATTTAATTGGAATAAAAAAATATAATATTATAATTCTCTTAAAAAGACAGAGAAAACATAGCTTAAAATCACCGTTTATTTATTTAAAACGCGAACGTGTGTCTAAAATGTAATACGTAAATAAAGTTAGTTTATTATTATATAATTTTATAAACAAAAATTTTGTAAGAAATTCACTAATGAAGCCTTCATAGTTGTCAGGGCAGAATTAAGACAAGAATTCAGGATACCCGGCTCTTGTATGCGCCCTGGTATGGTAATCACGTACAGAATGCTTGGCGACAAGCCAGATCTCAACTTAACACAGTCTAAGCTAATTTCATAAATAAACCTAAGTCCCAAACAACTTTTAACTCTAACATTCTGTTCTCTAGCAATATGTTTTAATATTTAATATTTAAATACGTAAAGTTTTGTTATTTATTATTATTATTATTCATATAGCGGAAGTGGTCTAAAACAATCTTGAAATTATTTGAAATTGAGTTTATTAGCATAGGCACTCTAGGCTTCGGCTTTTGCGTAGACCACTAGAAACTCGTCAATCATAACCTATATATGAAATATACCTAATTAAACAATATCACTTTGTTTTGCTCAATAAAGTATCCAGCGCTTCCCAAAAACTCTTTCTACTCGATACTAGATGGAGCTTTCTGATGCTAGAAATTAATCCGTTCATAAATACTGCTATTTTGTCTTTCAGCGATGCTATTATTTCTTTGAGATTTTTCTAGGATATTTCCTGAAGCTTTACATTGACGAACGTGTTCATATTTGATAGCAACTCACCGTCCGTGTCAATTATGGTTTTTCTACTCCTCAGTAGATGGCGGAATTCCTCGTATTTCTTGCGCGGAAAGCAAAGAAGAGGTGTTTGATTTGAGGTTACAAAACAAAAAACCGAGCCAAGCTCGGTCAACCAGGTACTATGAAATAATTAACAGAACAAAAATGAATTTTAATTCAGATAAAAAAGGTAAATAACAATACATAAATCATATGGACTACAATAAATAAAATTTGATCAGATCCACAGTGCAACCACATAGGTATCAACCAATATGAAAATTTATATAAATATAGTACTATACTTATAATTTATTATTTCTTATATTATTTATTTATTTGTTAATAATAATGAGTATGATTTTAGACAATTTTATGTGCGTTTTATTTGTATTTACAAAAAAACAGTACATAGCAAGACAGAAATTTTATCACTAAAACCTTAACAATTTGTAAGTTTTAAATCTTTTTCTGAACTGATGTTTTTTTTTATATATGCTGGTCGATTCTACAGGCCGAAAATACTTATTTAAGAAGATTTGAGGTTTTGACGTTTATTCTGTCAGTGTCATCTTTCTTGTTTTCTTCTGATCTTTTTATTGCCATAATGCATTGTGATAATTATATTTTTAATCCATTTTAATCACATAAGTTTCTCTAAAAGTCTAAACACTGATCATGTTTCGAGCAGGAGCGTTCGTCTGATGGTGGCAGAAACAGGCCTTTCAATGTGACAGCTTCGTCAGCGCTCGCCTGACCGCCTTACAAAGAAGCACTCAAATTCAACAAGGACTGGCAACATGCCAGTTATGCTTTTCCCGCGTTAAATATATTTTCACAATGTAGGTTAGATACAACAAAAATATGTGCTGAGTTACATTCACATTTTTTGACTGTTTATAATAAAACTTGCTGTTGCCCGCCACTACGTTTGCGTAATTATGAACATATATGAAGTATTATGAAGTTTAAAGATGTCTATCACACTTCTGTAATAAAGTGGCATCTAACCACAATAATGACACCTAACCTCAAAAATTCATACTGCATATATAAAAATGACAGACGGAAATAAAAATAAATATAGAAAAATTCCAAACAGCTGAAACTATAGTCAATTGGAAACTATAGTAAAAATAATAATAATTTTTTAAATAAAAAGTATCCTATGTTACTTGTAGTACCTCCAAAACTATGTGTGCAAAGTTTCATGATGATCGGTTAAGTAATTATTGCGTGAAAACTCACTCACATTCACATTTATAATATTTAACATTTATTTCTTAGACAACCAGTCGGTTGCAAGTCATTCTCTAAAGAAACAGCAAGTTACAGGCAGAGAAGAGAATGCAGAACAGTGGATAAACTATGTAGGTAGGATTAAAAATAAAGGAATTCGAATATAATTTAAATATAGAAACACGTCTTACCACGATGAGCACTAATGAGCGACTGGCCTGCATTGGTCCAATAGACTAATAACGTAAGCAATACAATGTTGTTCCTGTCGTTTTCACGACTACCTTAGCTTTTATTTCAAATCGCTAAAGACACGTTTGAGAAGTCTATACCAAAGTCGTGATCCTAAGACTTTGGGAGCACAGTAATTCACGTAGGCAACCTATCTTTTTGGAAAATCTACGATGAAAACTTTAGTAAGGCACGTACTGAAAGGAAATGCTGGCACATTGCCATTACGATTTCCATAGTCATTGCCATTTTCAACATGAAAAGGAGCATTCTAATGACAGATGCTTGATTTATTAAATGTATCTATTTATTTATTTAAAACTTTACTGCATTAACGTACAAAAGACGAACTCAATGCCGTTGGACATTGTTTGCCAGTTAACCTTTAGGGCCAGCAGAAAGGTATAGGTACATATAAAAACGATTACATGAGAAAAAAAAATTTCGCCACATTTACATATGATAATAATAATAAAAATAAAATAGTTTATTTGTAAAGAATTTTAGTTCATAAAAATAGCAAGGGCCCCCTGTACTAGGTTCGGAAACCTGTCCTACTGGGTACCCCGGTTACTGAACTAGAATGGTATGAAGCAATATAATAGAAATATAATAAATATATAAACAATAATGTATATAAAAGATATATTCTTTAGTTTTATATTAAGTTAATTAATTTTTTATTAATGTATTCCTTGTTTGTGAGCTGTTAATGTAAAATTGTTATAAAGAGTGCTATTTTCTTTTGTTTTTTGTTTCTCTATGCGAATTTTAGTTTGTCCTTTTAAACGCGTTAACTTTCAAGAGTAAAAATGAGTTATTTTTATAATTAATTAATTGTATACAACAAACTAACAATAATTAATTAACAACAAACAAAATTTCTGTAATGTTGTTATCATTTGTTTTGGATGAAAGCCAGAAAATATGTCTACAACAAGCTATTCATCTTATTCTGTCCTGTTTTCCTTATTTTTGCTTCCTCTACGCGTTTCAATTTTCCTCCTTTTTTTGGCATGTTTTTAAAGTTGAGCTGGTCACTTCACCCACATGTCGTGATTATCTCACGTCTGGCTCTTTACCATGGTAACTTTACTATCAAAATGCCACCTACGTCTTCCCGTTTCTGGGCAATTGAATAGCGCCTCCTAGCGTTCTCGCTTCTCTCTACTACTTACCAGCATAGTTTTTCATATTATTGTGGGCTGATACCTGTGTGGTTGCATCGTGGATCTGATCTATTATGAATTGTTTTTTTTTTCTCTGAATTCAGTTTTTTTGTTTAATTATTTCATATACAGGCTATGATTGACGAGTTTCTTGTGATATTCTTCTCGCCATACGCCTTCCCGAAGTCACGATAGAGTCTAACGATGAGCAAGTGCACGCCTTTAGTGCCTATGCTAATAAACGATTTTCATTTCATTTCAATTGACTATAGTTTCAGCTGTTTGGAATCATATTGATTCATTTCTATTGAAATGAATATTAAGTAATAATGATACTTATTTAATAACTTAAATGCGAGCGAAGCCGCGAGTAAAAGCTAGTAATATATAAAGATAAAACACACATAAACTTATAATCCTATTAGAATCAAATACGAAATATATAGAAAAAACAATAATCCATTAAAACAATAGTTATCTTAATGCTAGTTACTTGATGACTGAACAACTCTGAGTAAAAATATCAAATTCTTGATTGTTTCTTGATACGTTATTGCATGCTTTGTTTTATTTTATTATTGACATTACATGTTGTGGTAATTTTTTGAGGACTCAACAACTCAAGGGTTTCAAGGGTTCAAGGGTTTCAACTCAAGGGTCAATTATTAACCCATTACTTCTCACCGTCCTATTTTTAGGACACTATTCAATTTTTTTTAACCTATTAAAAGTTTTATTTTTTGTTGTTTCTGATGAAATTCGTATTTTTATACTATGTTTCTGATGAAATATTTTTTTTTGCCTCAAAAAAATCATTATGTTCCGATTTTGTATACTGTAAAAAGAAAACAGTAACCAACTTCAAAGTACATAAAACTGATTCTTAGACTTCTACTAAATATATATATAATGTAAAAATAAAAACAAAATATAATTTTTATCCCCATTATCATATTTTATAGGACAGGCTGACTCAACGTTAAAAATTTTATCTAAAAATTTTTTTTGTCATATTATTTTTTCTTAACGTATTATGAACTTAATTTAAAGATTTCACCAAAAAATTCCAATGTTTTCGACGCTTGGGAAGTAATGGGTTAAAAAAGCGAGGTTTTTTTGTTTCAAAATATATAAAAATAATATCTTTTTTTAAATCTAAATGTAATAGTAATTTTCGTACAACTAAAGTACGAGTTAACAAATAGTCCGGCTCCAAAAACAAACAATAGACTCTGTTCATTGAAAACTCCTAGAGAACATTTTATTCGGTTTCTTTTCTCATTTCTATGCATCCGTCCCACTCTAAAAGAGGTTGTGTGAACGAGACGGCCTACGTCCTTTGTGCTATTTTATCGAAGACATCTCCGAAAATCGGGTGGATCTTTCAAAATTAATATATCAAGCCGCGATCAATTTGGTTGGAAGAAGATTTGTTATTTTCAGATGTTACTTAACTGAAAAAGTGACTGCCATACAAAGTTAAATAAAATAATAAGAATTCTCCAATTAACTAAGAATTGATTTACCGGCCCTTTATCTTCAGCCATGTAGGACATTCACAAATCATTGTCACTACACGTATAAGATAGGAAAACCCGTTACAATAATATTAAAGATTTTTGCTGAAAACAGCATTTTTTTAAGCGAAAGAAGCAGCATTGTCATGAGAAGATAGCGGACTATTGTTCTTGATAACCAGTTTATTCTTGCAATCGTTACGATACGAAATCGATTCTAATTCGATTGTATTTTTAGTGTTTTAATTCGTGTTAGATGTCTTCACAGATTTGTGTGATAATGTTTAAAACTACAGCATATATTATAGTAATTTCATAGATTATTTTTGTTTAGGGAAATCGAATATTTATTTATTTATTTAATTTTAAGGAAAACATACAATTATAATAATACTTAAATCTAATAACAATTATATATATACCTAACGTTGAACAATAAACATAATAATAAATAACATTACTCAATTAACTGTTTATATATTTTCAATTGTTTTTTATTTACCATATCCTTTAATTTATATTAAATAGATTCATTCCGTAAATATAATTCTTTATTTTATACTATTACTAGCTTTTACCCGCGGCTTCGCTCGTATTTAAGTCATTAAATAAGCGTCAGAGATCATACTAACTATAGTCAATTGGAAACTATAGTAAATTTTTATTATTATTATTTAATAAAAAGTATCATATGTTACTTCTAGTACCTCCAAAAATATGTGTACAAAGTTTCATGATGATCGGTTAAGTAGTTGTTGCGTGAAAACGTAACAAACAAACTCACATTCACATTTATAATATTAGTAGGAATTATTAAAAATATATTTTAAACACGATCTGATGTGCTAACAACCGAACGTTAATAAAACCAAATTTGTAGGTTCTTTATTTATTTATACTCGAGAATAGGTGCTCACGGAAGGCATGCGACGGACTTTGTAAATATGGGGTAGTCCTTATTGTGTATTTAATGGACTTCTGGGACGCTCGAAGGCTGTGTGGGTTTATGCATTTTCCCCTACCAATACAGGCTTGTATTTGATTGGAAATCTTCTCTTGAAACGACTTCTAGGGGACCTTTGTTGTGGCTTGTTGTTAAAAGTTTGTAGTTCTCTTTTTTTTTTGTTTTAAAATGTTGTTATTAATATACAGTGGTAGTACAACCACCCTTAAAGGGGTTAATTTGGAGGTAATCAGTGAAAGAGAGAGGTTTATATCTTCTTAGTTTCCTATGATCTCGTCATACGCCTTTGCGAAGCCATTGTAGAGTCTAACGATGAGCAAGGACACGCCTTTAGTGCCTGTGGTAATAAACTATTTACATTTTATTTCGAATATGGACTCCACTTGTCACTAGACGGAGTGTGGTCACAAAAGTTACTATAAGAAATAATGATAATAATATCTAGGTTTATTCGAGAGCATTATTATTAACTAGCTTTTACCCACGGCTTCGCTCGCATTTAAGTCATTAAATAAGTATCAGAGATCATTTCAATATAAATAAATCAATATGATTCCAAACAGCTGAAACTATAGTCAGTTGGAAACTATTGTAAAAAATCATATTTTTTTAATAAAAAGTATCCTATGTTACTTTTAGTACCTCCAAAAATATGTGTACAAAGTTTCATGATGATCGGTTAAGTAGTTGTTGCGTGAATACGTAACAAACAAACTCACATTCAAATTTATAATATTAGTAGGGATCTAATTTAAAATGCTTTATGCGGTCGTAGCCACAGAATTTACAGGACAAATTGTCTCTCTCATAAAAATAGTAAAAAGGCTTTCGAATATGAAAGTAAAGTTTAACTGAATATTAAGCGGAAAATGCTGTTAATGTACTTTTTTCATCGCTTAAGGGATTTTCACTTTTTCATTAACACGTGTCGCTGTGGCTCTAAGTGGAGACGAATGCGGCTCTCGGTTGTGTTTTATCTGAAGTCCAAACTCATTAACGCGTGTTACTGAAAATATATTTCGGACTTTTGCAAAGTAATGCGAAGTAAACTCGTAAATTACTTTGGTTTTCTAACTTTGATATATCAGTTTTTGTTTTTCTTTGCATTATAAACGAAATTCACTTCGTCATTACGATATATTTTTTTAATTAATTTTTTTATGTAATGCTACTGATTTAACTGATCACGTGATTTTATTAGTAAAAAAAAATTGATAATAAATTAATGTAACGACCCTCAATATAACGATTTCCTCGATTTATCGAATTTTTCGAAATCCCCTAGAACTGCCCGTAAGAGCTAATGCAAAATATACCTTTACATTACGAATACATTTGTTAAAAACCTTTTTATAAGAAATTTTCAATCTTTGCAAAATATAAAAAGAAAGTATTATTTACCTCTATTTAACAAAACCGTTCGCTATAACAGGTAAAGCAGATTAGTACCTATGTAAAGCAGAGATTAATATTTTTTTAACCTTGTTAAAACGAATCGTAGATCAACCTAACCTCTGAATAACGAACCTCATTGTTACAAATTACTTGACATAACGAATTATTTTCTAATTCCCTTCAGTATCGTTATATCAAGGTTGCACTGTATTATATTTAATAAAGATATCGCTGGGGTTAAAGAAATGACGAGCCTGAAGATTAATGAGTGAAAAACGCAAAATGAGACAATTCTAATTAAGCAATTAAACGGGCATTACAGTACGGTGTCCGCTCACGAACCGGATAAAGCCGGGTTGATGTAAACAACTGCGGAACAGCAATTTAAAAACCGGGTAAAGGACTGCGGTGTTTGAAGAGCAGCGGTTACCGGGTTGCGGGTCAAATAGTTGCGTTTCAACTTGCACGGTTTTTGTTTTGTGTGCGAGTGATGTTATTTTCAACTAATATTTTGGTAATTATCGTTTTTTTTTAAATTCAGATGTCTTTATTGCATGTCACAATTATAATTAAGATGTCAGTACAGTTTAGTGTCAATGTGACACCCGGTCAGGGCACAGCAATATAATAATACAATAATAATAATAAACAATTTCAATTAATAAACCAAATTTCACTTATTGTTTTGGATCATTGAGGTATTCGTCAATTGAATAAAAGTATTTTAAAATCAAATATGTTTTTATTTTATTTCTTATATTTTATTTATTTCTGCTTCTCATAAAAAAATAAAACACTTTCTTAATGACTTCTGAGATATTCAAACTATGCACAATATCAACTTTAAATCGCTTTGTAAAATTACAATTTTGTAGATTCTACCAAGTTATTAGGGCTCGGTGATACAACAAATATACAACATACAATAATATCCATAATCCGCACAACAAAGTCCAATTGACATCTCGCACAATTCGTGCGAGTCGAGACTGTAGCAACGTGTACTATAACCTCAGTTGCTCGGTAGATGGGCGAATTAAAACCTTACTGCGGAATCATAGGTTGTCGTTAAACCGGGAACGGAATTATACCGACAATATGTTGTAGGAGGGCGAATGGACTGCATTTTTGAATATAGAACATTAGCGGGAGAGAGGAGAGAGGAGTGGGGAACGGGGGAGGAAATTCTTAAATGCATTTGGCGCGAACAAGTTTGGAATGATAACAATTTCAAGTTCACTAAACAAACTAATTATCGTTGATCTCTGTGGGTTTTGCGTATGGAGCGCCCTCTGCGGTAGATAATTAATACTACATTTTTTTCTTTTCTAATCCATATAAACCAACAGTATTATTGTGTTATTATTTTTATTATTATGGTGTTACAATCATCTTGTATTTTTTAAATTATTTATTTATTTACTTTTAGTAATTGGAGTCCAATTTTACTCGTCAATACAAATGAAATAAATTTATTAATTTAATAGTTATCAATTTGATTTAGCTGCTGTATACTGGCATTGTCCACTTATATACTAATGTTATAATAATATATAATAAATCTACTATGACGTAGAAGACTAGCTGCTGTATAGGGGCATTGTCATCCTATTGTATACCTACAGGTAAATATAAAATGACATAGATTAAGTCCAAGCTTTTTTATCAGTAATATATTCATCTAACGTGCAATTTGATTTTTGATATTATATAAACTATGCATTTGACAGTAAATTTATCGCGAATGAAATAATTCCGTGTTATTTTTTGGAGGGAAACATATTAGAATCCTATACAAACAAGTTATCAAGGTCATCGAATAATAGACGATTTTTTTTCGTTGACAAATCGATATTAGAGCGTGAGGAAACTATCACTATTTGCAGACACTATTTTTGCTTACTACATTTTCTTGTTCTTTTATATCTTCAGATATCTATTAAAGACAATTCTGTCAATTCACTCACTTTTTTTTCTGAATTAAAATTCAGTTTTTTTTTTATTATCATTACTATTATGTACAGGCTATGATTGACGAGTTTCTTGTGATATTCTTCTCGCCATACGCCTTCTAACGATGAGCAAGTGCACGCCTTTAGTGCCTATGCTAATAAACGATTTTCAATGTCAAGTATTCGGGCAGCAGTCCAATAAGAAAATTTAAAAATTCACATATAATCGATATCACCAATAGGAAGTTATTGTTTATATATTTTTATAAACTTCCACTTTCAAAGACACTGGGAAGGAACTTAACACTAATTTATTTCGTATTTTAAACTTTCCAGATTACTCACACATCATATCGCTTATACGAATTTTAATTTAAGAATGTAGAAGAAAGGATTTTTTTTATATAAACGCTATAAAGTAATCAAATATATAGATATATATATATAGGTTTCGTTTGCGTAATACTTAATCTTTCTTCTATATATATAAAACTCAAAGGTGACTGACTGACTGACTGACTTAGTATCTATATCATATATAGATGTTATGACGTAGGCATCCGCTAAGAAAGGATTTTGATCAATTCTACCCCCAAGGGGATAAAATAGGGGATGAAAGTTTATATAAATCTTATTAGATTTATTTCATTCATTATTACGCAGACGTAGTTGCGGGCAACAGCTAGTTAAGATATAAAGTACTATGAAGTTTAAATTTTAACATGAAATAGTAGTTATTGTGACATAACTGTAATAGTTAGACATACGGTATTGCAGACTTTTTTGTAGATATTGATGTCCTCTATAAAACTGTAGTACATCACTTTGCTCTATTGTCAATAATTTCCGCAGCGTACGCAATATAATGTTTTTTTTTCAGACTTTGGGTTACATTATTGAAGTTTTCATACGGATCCCTAACGTTTTTGAAAATATTCTATAGGTTCATCGGGGATAATGTAGGATTGTAATTGTAAAAGAATTTTTCAAATCGATTCCGTAGTTTCGGAGCCTATTCAATACATACAAAATACAAACAAACAATCAAATCAATTTTCTTCTTTATTATATTAGTATAGATATATGATATAAAACTTACACAAATAAGAAAAACACAACACGATCGCGTTAATACAAAAAATAATTTTGACGAGAGTTAGAACTAAAAGTGTAATGCTGGAAGGAATTCAGATGTACAATGACTTGTTGTTTATAGTCAATAATAGCATATCTTAGCTACAGCTTATCTTATAGCTTAGCTTAGGTTTAAGTATTTTGTAAGAACATTTTTTTTATTTAGACATACACAAACAAACAGTTAACAAACCATAACACGAAAGTAACAACTACACTAGACTAGAGAAATAAAGCTAAGTTTGGTAACCTAATAGTTGTGTTAAACATCTGAAGAAAACTATATACATTATGATTAAATACGAATGCCAGTCTGCTGCTCGAACATAGAGTGTTATAGGAAAGCCAAGTGGAAAATAGACTTGAGCTTCTTAGGCTTCAAATGGAATAAATCAAGATCCGTGACATTTTCATTTCATTTTATTTATTACTCAATAATACAGTAAGAAGAGACGGCAGCCTTAAAGCTAAGAAGCGATCTCTTCAAGGCAACCAACTTTGAGATGTAGAGCAATGCAGAAGAGAAATAGCTGGAGGTACAATTTGATACAAATATAGATAAACATGAACTACACACAATACACACCATGTTACATAGATACATACATAAGATAATAATGACAATAATAATACTATAATTACTAGAAAAGCAGGAATTATTTATGTTTACAATATATTTATTATTTATGAAAGAAAAAGGTTATAAGTAAAGCGTTGGTATTGCTAAGCGGTTTAAGCCCCTAAGACCGCTTTCAGGATCGGGCGAGAGTGCAATCAACAAATTGGACGTAGACACGCGGCTGATTCGCCATTTTCGTATTATATATCAACCGTTTGATATAACAGAATTGTTCTTATTGTTGATAATAATTGTAATAATATTCTGTTTATTAAATTAAAACAATTAAAAATCACAAAATTTAAATTAAATAATTGTAATTCTATAATTTAATTTTGACATTTATTTGACTATATTTTTTATTCGATTTGATTGTTATTTTGATTTGATTAATGAATGATTATGTTTTTATTTTTTTGACTTAATTGTAAATAGTTTTGCAATGTTAGTGCATGCTGTGTTCACTGTGCATAGGGCCTACAATTGGATTGTTATAATTCTTAGTGTGATATTGATTTCTAGTCTAGTTGTAGAGCCCTGTTTGTGGATCCAATAAATAAATATTATTTGGGTTTATAGATATGAAATATGATTGCCAACCTCAGATGGTATAATCTCACAGTTGCCAGTTTCAGCTAAGTCAGTATTTTAGTAGTGGGAATAGCGGTACAGCTTTTGATATAATACCAGAATTATCGTAGGGTTTGGATTAGAGTTCAATTGCTAAATGGTATTCGAGTGCGGTCACATGTCAGACTGCCATAAAAATATAACAATATGAATTTGTGTCACAGTAAAAAAGAGGCGAAACGACTATCAATTTCATAAATGTAATATTTTATGAATGAAAGAGGCTTGCGTGTGAACGAGGTGGTAACGCGTAACAAGTTGTATCCTGCCGCAATAAAACGAGCCTTCGCGTGTTCTGGATCGCCAACAAAAATATACCTTTCACATGATCATTCGTTTCCGAATTCAGCGACAATTCGGATCTTATTCCTATAATGCAGGTAGTGTTACTCACATTGTTTGTCGCTGATATCAGAAGTATACCTATATAAGTGTATGATTCGAGTCACGCCAATTGTGTTTCGACAGTTTTTATTAGTTATAAAGAAGGAAATTTGTGGTGTGAATTATGTTATGATTATTTCCTGTTTTTTCTGTTTTGTTGTGCACCTTTTTACAGTACAGATAGTATCAAAAGAATAACCACATATTTTAAAATAAGGATTTTATTGAAGTGAAACTTCTTTACCGAGGTATGAGAGAAATATGCCGTCACATTTTTCTGTTACGCGTCACATTTTCCTGTTACGCGCCATATAAGTAATACTTTTTTCAAATAGCTGTATCTCGAGAACCGATGACGTCAGCGCGACCGTGTAAAGGGTTATAATTTTTGATTTTATTTCTGTCAAACTTAACAATCAATATGTCAAATTTATACGTTTCAGCCCTTATCTCATCCTGCTGTATATAAAATATAAATAAATATATATGATTTAGTTCAGCGCTTCACCAGTAGATTTGCATTTATTTGCGCAACAAAAAAACTACTGACGTCTACGAAGTAGTGTCAAAACATGAATCTTGTCAAAATAATTGTTTCCTAGAACACCCTTAACGTAATTATTGCGTAAATAATGATTAAAAAGCGTCAATTAAGTAGAATGTATCTCAAAAAGGGTAGATTGACATCAGAAATCATTAGCAGTAACCGCTGCACACAAAACTTAATATTGGCGAGTCTCAAGCGCCGAGGGACGGAATAGGTCTAACCTCTAATTAACTACGAGGAAGGTTTTGGTCGACCGATTTCCCTTAAGCCGTGTTCACACTGTTTTCTCCAAATTATTTCTACTAAACTTCATTTTAATTAGTTATTTTGTAAGTTTTGATAAGTTTAATTTGATATTATTTTATTTAGATTCCTATTGGAACACTTGGACTTGTCAAAATACATCTATATCCATTATTATTCTATACTAATATTATAAAAAGGAAAGATTTGTATGTTTGTAACGAATTGACTCAAAAAGTACTGGACCGATTTCAAAAATTCTTTCACCATTTGAATGCTACATTATCACTGATCAATATAGGCTATATAAATTACAAAAAAAAATTGACAGAGAGGTAGTTAGAAAAGAGTAATTACTAAGAGTAATTAATTAATTAATTTAAACGGCTTATTTTTTATCCCGTTTTAATTAAATTGAAAGCTTTATAGCAACTATATTGGATTTTTCCATACATTAGTTCATTTACTGAAAATGAGTCCGTATTTATTAAGTTTCCGTGACAGCCGCCTCCGCTATGCCGGCTTGGCGAATGTACACGAAAGTGCGCAATGTAGACGCGGCCCAATTTGTTATCCCGCCGCGTTTCCCTCACACATTTGTCAAACTTCGTTCGTAAATCTATCGACTTTGGGTCCACAGGATGGCTGACAGATCATTTTGTACGGGTTTTGTCTGTTTCAACATAGAAATAGGAACGGTCTTTGTTACAATAATAATAACAATAAATATTTTATTTGACAAAAAAAAAACAAAAGACGAACTTAATGCCTTTAGGCAATTTTGACGAGTAAAAGCGCTCTATTGGTGCCCATTTACTAAAAGTAAAAAGAAAAAAAAAAGGCTTTTCTGCAAGTTAACCTTTGGGAGATGTGAGCGGTGATGTTGTAAATAGTGCAGAAAAATAAAATAAATACAAAATAATACACAAATAATTTGGGTTATTAATAAATTAATATAAATAATTGAATAAGTTATTTTTACAAAATATGCTAAATAATTATGTCAGAGGATCTTGTTCTTCTGTTTATGTAGGAAGTGTTTGTGGAGATTGTTTTTACAACTGTTTAGAGTGGAGGCCTGTCTGATCACAAGGTAGTCTGTTCCACTGGCTGAAAAAATAGGTAGGGATCTGAAGTTGTTTGCTTTGTACAAACAACAAGTATCGGTTATTGTCATAAAAGCTATTATTTTTTTATAATTGGTTGTTTCGGACGTTACTTTGCGGAAATCCATATTAAAGGAAATTATTTAAAATTATTTTGCTTATGATTCCCGCTACATTAGGTCAATGAAGGAAAATAACCTCCACCATCATTCAATAACTTGTCTCGACGCGTTTCGCCACTTCACGTGGCATCATCAGGATACTATAATTTTAAATAATTTCCTTTATTATTTTTTTAATCAAAAATAGTTATATTTAATTTTAACAAAATTTTATTTTACTTTGGACGTTCGTAATAAATTTCCCGTGTCCGCGCCGCGCGCCGTGTACAGTCACGCACACATTCCTCACGTAGTATAAAATTAATAATTTTTAAATTAGCGCGCGGGGGACACGTGTCGGACACCGCGGCGCTGCACCAATGGCAAATCGTAATTTAATTTTAGTACACGTCGCAGATTTAAATCGCGGGCCTGTCGCTGCTAACGTTTATTCGATTCTGGCTTTGTGACGTCACAGCGGGTTTTTGAACGTGCAATGAAAATTGAAAGGTCATTTGCATGGATTTTAGAACTTGAATGACTTAAATCCATTTGACAAATTGTCGGATTTTTGTTACGCTTTTCGAACGGATTCGGTCGACTTTAGGGGGCTTTATCAACACGTTGTATATGATGCGAGATTTTTATATATATTTATTTATATTGAGGGTTCTAGACAGACTAATAATGGGTATTATTCCAGCATATACCACAGCAAACCCGCGGAGGTGACCTAACTTTAAGAGGTAAAAACATCACAGCTGAAATGAAAAGTAAAAAAGGTGAACTACTATTTAATAGAACTATTTAAACTGTGAAATAAAAAGTTTTGTAATAATAAAACAATAACTAACTTGTAATACATTCAAATAAAGTATATAAAGATTTATTTCATTTAAATCGTTGGCAAAGTCAATAATTGAAAAGTTCTTGAACAAGAACAGAGATTTCACAATTTTCAGCGATTGTTCAGCGAGTTGCGTCCGGTCCGAAGTCACTTTCAGCGGACGCATTATCGCTGAAAGTGGTATAATATTTTAATGATTTATTAACTTGCACCTAGTAGATAAAACCGTTTTTCCCAACTTCTTGTTTCAATTATGTCTTTCAATATTTTCCTTTCCTAGGTTTCGTTTTACTGTTCCTATATTCGTATATTATAAATGTAATATTACTTATTTATATCCCAAAAAATCAGTCACAGTCGATGGAAGTAAAAAATTCGTGAGTTCCATTAACAATGCGACCTTCCATCCGAAACCTTTGAAAGAAGTATCGAGGGCAAATCGAATTACTCTTCTTCCTGTAGTTAGATCGAGCCTTCGTTTATTGTAACAATTGTATCAATATTGGACGTTGTAACTTGATTTCCGAGCGGCGCTGTCATGTCTTACTTGACGTCGGTCGACATTGGTGAAATGGTGGAGGAGCCAGTGCGCCCCAAATTTGTGACCCAATAATGGGACACAAAAATTGCATATCAATCGCTCGAGCATAGATTCACTGATTAGAGTTTAAAACTTGAAACGTCACACAGCTGTACTAAACAAAAACCAATCACGCACTTAAAAATTGTTGGCATGAGTTTTGATCAATGATAATAATCCATTGCAACTGTCTACTGTCACTTCTGTTACACGCATTTATAAGAAATCGTTTCAATCGTTACTTATTAAAATATAAATAACAGAAAGAATTAAAATGCAAATTAATGTTTAAACTAAATATTAATATTTTATTTTGATTACTATCTAATATGTTAGTTGCCGTGTTCAAAGATTTATTACTTATTAGTAAATAATTATTACTGCATAAAATGAAATGAAAAGAATCACATAGAGCAGAGATGGCGAACGAATTGCACGCGACACAATATTATGGACTTGATTATGCACTAAGAAAAAAGTGTGAAGTAGGTATTATATGACGAGCGATTGAAATAATGTGTGTAATAAAAACATTTAAAAATATACTTTTTTGTAGTAACTTAAAAGTTTTGAGTTGATATTTTCCTAATAATCACAAAGTCAAAATTATTTGATGGCACGTCTATTAAACATTTCTTTAGAAAAATTGGTACGTTAATCCCTACACTGAAATTTTCCAATACACAATCACTTGAATAGTCTACTAGGATTGAAGTTAAGTGGTCACAACGGAAAGTGTGGTCACAAATCACGGTCGTAGAGCGAGTGCCTCTCAAAATGGTCGACATCGTTGATATGTGATGTTATTAGAAGGCCGGCAAAATATTGGAGCTCCTTTGTAACGAAAATGTGGATGTGTAATGTGTAATTTGAGCATATTGATCTGTATTTTTGGGTCAACAATTTTGCTCTGTCATCGCATTTGCTCCTCCTTTTTTGTATAGACATGTTATTGTTGTTGAGGTGGTTTCTTTTTGCTTCGTTTTATAGGTCGGTTAATGAATTCTGCTTTTGTTTGGTGCGACTTCTATTTCTTGTATTCTAGTTACATTCTAATAAGAAATTTATATGTCAAAATAAATGTACATTTGAGCTCTATCTTCAACCAACAAAAATACTAATATTATAAAGAGGAAAGATTTGTATGTTTGTAACGACTTGACTCAAAAACAACTGGACCGATTTCAAAAATCCTTTCACCATTTGAATGCTACATTATCACTGATCAATATAGGATATATAAATTACAGGAAAAAAATAAGGATCCTTACTAAAACTACAAGAATGTAATCCAAGGTTGTTTTTAAAATTGCTATAAAAGGCAGTCGTCGTTGAAATGTGAAACATCATTACATAGTACTTTATATCTTCACTAGCTGTTGCCCGCGGCTTCGCTCCCGTTAAAAAGTATTATTATTAATTAGGTATAGTTTTTGCGGCTTTATTTTTGTTTAGCGTGCTTAATCATAGTAGCTCCAATCTTTAATTTCAGTTCAATCAGTCGAAAATCTAAGAATATTTATATAAACTTTCATCCCCTATTTTATCCCCTTGGGGGTAGAATTGATCAAAATCCTTTCTTAGCGGATTACGTCATAACATCTACCTGCATGCCAAATTTCAGCCCGATCCGTCCAGTGGTTTGGGCTGTGCGTTGATAGATCACTATGTCAGTCAGTCACCTTTGAGTTTTATATATATAGATAGATTACTACGCTTACTTCATTACTAATTTTTCAATTTATGTATGTATTTCTCCACGCTAATCACCAAGCTAAGCTCGTAACATACAAATAAATGCTAAACTTTCTTGACAACACAAAACAACCGTTAATTAAGCTTCATGTCGCAGGCTGTGCCGCACAGAGCTTAACAACTGCACTAAAATACAAAAGCGAAAATTTCAAATTCATATGTTCATATTAAACTGAAAACTGACTGAATTAGTCTCATAAAATATTAAACCCTATTCGCATTGCAACAAAGTGTACTGTTTATAAAGTTTAAATTATCTAACGTTGGATTACACACGATTTGAATGCAAATTCTCATTTGGATTCCAGTTAGAATAACTTGTAACAGGACCTTTCTAATAGTGGACGCTTTTCACACAAAGGGTCAGTGTTACTTCAATAGTTTCTTATATAAAATTATAAATACCTATTTTGTTTTGTTTTATACCTATATAGATACATATTTATGTCCAGATATACCTATAAATACAGTGGTACCTCGACATACGAGTTTAATTCGTTCCGTAACCTTGCTCGTATCTCAAAGCACCGTATGCTGCTGCGAATGTAGATCGTGTGCAGCGGTGTTGTGTGCGATTCCTCGTATCTCAAAGCAAAATATCGCTCGCTCGGCGGCTCGTATCTCAAAACACTCGTATATCGAGGTACCACTGTATTTTTATTTAACAATAAAATTCTCAGTGGCCTGAAATGTGGGACCCATCTCTTGACTACCTTTAAATTTACAAATATACTATTACAAAAGTCCGTTAATAATTTTTAATTTAAGTATATCGGATTTAAAGATCCTTACTACATTTTAATAAACCGTTTTCAGTTAGTGAAACTAAATTGTGATCCACATTTTTTTCTTTCCATTCTGTCAATAGCTGTGACCTGTTTTACAAACCACAAAATAAATAAATAATGCGGAAGTGAAATATAGATTTTTGAATATTAAAAAAAGTTTTTAGAATTAAATAGAATTTTTAAATATAGAATGTAATTTTTGTTTTTTATAAAACGAATATTTTGTTATAAAAGTTTATTTATATTAGAAAAAAACTAGTTTCAATAGGATTTACAAAACGGTAGCGTATCGTAGCAAGGGAGGGAGGAAGGAAATAATATATAACAATATTTTGGGATGGGATTATGTGTACTTACGAGCGATAAGCTACGAATATGTCAAGTGCTCACGACTAAATTCTTGCTACCATAGTTTTTCTCACATAGACAGGATTTTTGTCGCTTTTGCTATAAATAATAAATATATCTTACATCGGCTGGGATTATTAACATATAGTATACGTTTAAAATATATTTCTCCATCTTATGAAAAAAAAAAACATTTTCTTAAAATACTCAATACAACAATGAAGAATCCACACAAACAATGTACAGTTATAAATTTTAATCGCTCTTTTGTTTTTATTTTATTTTTTTATTTATTACTTTTAGTAATTATCAATTTGATTTAGCTGCTGTATATTGGCATTGTCCACTTACATACTAATGTCTTAATAATATATAATAAATCTACTACGACGTAGAAGACTAACTTTAATTGTCATCCTATTGTATACCTAAGGGTAAACATAAAATTATATAGATTATGTCCGAGCTTTTATTATCTATAATATGACTTTTAAATAAGTTTGCTGTAAAATTATAAGGCGAACTAAATATATTAATTCTATAATGCATGTGCAAGGCTTCAATAATTAAGGGTAGAAAATGATTTGTATTAGGTATTAGGTTCACTCTCATTATGGCGGCTTGACAGGGCAGACTTCTCTCTTGTGTCGACATTAAGCAGTGGATCATGCCTTAGTGTGTTCCGCGGAACCCCAGGGCTAAAATACTGCAGAAAATACCTACCAAAGGGAGATTACGTAATATTACATTGCAATATGATTATTCATAAATACATATAAATCAGTTTTTTATAATTATATTAAGGCTTTTTCCTTCGCCAAAAAAGTTTGAGAACCGCTGCCTTGGGGGTACAGTACAATTTAATGTTAATTTCACAGACTAATAATTATTGCAACAACCTACTTATTATTATGTGACATTACTAGCCTGTGTTCCCTTAGGAGTTGCTCTGGTCTCGTTTTCTGAAAATGAATTTGAATATTTTCCTTTGAGATTTGTTTCTGTGACTCTATATTTCATGTATAAAATACTAGTACAAAATTAGTTCGTTTAAAATAATTAATTATAATTAAAATAAGTATATTCAAGTTTTTCATACGTTCGCGTTTTGATATACATATAAGTTACGGTCTAAAAGTGAATGTAAATTGTTATGGCTTTATTATTGTTTTTTTTTTAAATAATAATAAATTCTTTATTGCAAAAAAAAAAACAATTCTTTTCACATAGGCGAGCTTTAATGCCGTCGGCTAACCTTTGTCGATGTGAGCGGTGATATTTGGTTATATACAATACATAAAATAATAAATAATAATATATATTTAAAATTTAAATACATACATATAAAAAATAAAAATTTTAATATTCCAATTTTTCTTCTCACGAATCCAATTGTACTGTTTTCTTCATAGCTTTATTTCACAGGTTCTTCTTCATATTTCAACGACACCTGCCTTTTGTGACAATTTTTGGCAACCTTGGGTTACATTATTGTAGTTTTAGTAAGGATCCTTATTTTTTCCTGTAATTTATATAGCCTATATTAATCAGTGATAATGTAGCATTCAAATGGTAAAAGAATTTTTGAAATCGGTCCAGTAGTTTTTGAGCTAATTCGTTACAAGCATATAAAAACACAAATCTTTCCTCTTTATAATATACTAGCAGTTGCCCGCGACTACGTCTGTACTATGAATAAAATACTATGAATGAACGTAATATTTCTTAAAAAAACAAAAAACTGACAGTACGTTTGACCGCCAAAATTAGCTATGCCTACATCGAATTGTCTGAACTTAAAATGTAATATTTCTTAAAAAAAAACAATTGAAAAGATTCTATAGCCTATGTTCATCAGGGATAATGTAGGATTGCAATGGTAAAAGAATTTTTCAAATCGGTCCAGTAGTTTCGGAGCTTATTCAATACATACAAACAAACAATCAAATGTTTCCTCTTTATATAATAGTATAGATAACTATAACTGTATAACTATAAGATTTTCAGAAAATAAATGCAATATAAAATTAATCTTGAATACACTGGTATGTAATGAAATATTTATGAATAGAAATCTAATTATAGATTTTACGTTTCTTAAGTAAAAAAAAATTCACGTAAAAACATTGTTTTCTATTTACTTATAAATGTTACATTTGTTTCGTGCGAAAGTCAATTTTCTGTGTTCTTTGCGCTTAAACGGCGCTGTAATTAATTTTAATTAAAACACAGAAAAAAAGGGAAAATAATTAATTTTTTTTTCGTTTCTTTGAGAATATGAACGGTGATTTTTTTTTGTTGGAACAATAAAGGAAATATTTTCTTCTTTACTTCATCAGAAAATAGAACGATTTTTTTTGTTTCGCTTTGATGCATACTCTTTTGACGGGCGTAATTTTTTTTATTGTAATTATTTTTTTGTAGTTTTTATAAACTCTTATTTTGAATTCAATTGTTTTTAATTCTAATAAATATTTTTAAAAAAAGAATCTAAAATGCCTAAAACGGCAACGTGTAATTAATCATACAAAAATTTACATACGAAAAAAAATATTACAATACCATTCATTAATTCATTGTTCGGCTTCAATTGTTTCATTTTTTTTTACTAACGAGGTAATTTCACTAACAATGGAGTGTATTGTCCTAAAAACGCTATGCTGTTACGTTGTACATTAGTTAGTCTATATAATATTGCAAGTATATATATTGTAGGTACCCATCTGCTACTGCTTGTAGCCAATAGAGTAAGTGGACTGTATCAATGAAAAACTCTTGAAAATTGTATTTACACTATATTACCAATCTCTTATAATCTAAGCACACGCATCCGTTCCCATTCGCAACCAACATCCAAGTCCTCATTCGAACGTCCCTCGCGTTCCTCTTTTCTTTCATTCCAAATTCAAATTTACAGTTTTATTTATAAAAAATATATACACTACTAACATCGCCACCGCAACCTCTTTTCTGTCGATGACATTTATTTTATTTTTATTAATGCACAAAGTATATTTGTGATATATCTAGATAGAAGCCTTTTGTTTTTTCCCAGAAATTATATATTCCGTTTAAACATAAACACGTCTAGACTTCAAAGAACGCTGAAACATTGAGAACAAAAGATTAGTTGAATTTCAACTTTTAATATACTTTCGGTATTCCTATTACTTCTTCGTTTCCATTTCAACTGAAATTATTTTAATAGAGTATCAACAATTATTTTTCTTTTGTTTTTTATATTAATATATGAAATAAACAGTGGTTCTCAACGTTTTTCTGAGGCACCGTAAATAATAAAAAGATATCAAATGAAGGGATGAGAAAAGACCGTGTCAATCTACATTCAGGTCTAGCTAGCTATAGAAGACTCTAAAATCCACAAGAGATTAAGATGATATTGTCCTTGTTGAGAATCATTGTTATACTAGTAGTAACTATAAATAAATAATACACATCGCACGTAGAATATTAACAACACCATCACAAGGCACTCAAACTCATTATGTGTTTTTTTAACTCATATTTAAATCTAACGATATTTGTAATATTAGTTATATTAGGTGGCAATGCGTTATAGAACTATGCCCCTTCCACCACAACACTTCCCCTTCCGTAGCTAGTTCTAGCCCCTAGGATTTTTATCTGGTCTTTACTCCGTGTGTTGAATTTATGTGTTTTTTAACTCATATTTAAATCTAACAATATTTGTCATATTAGTTATATTAGGTGGCAATGCGTTATAGAACTGTGCCCCTTCCACCACAAATAAAACTAATTAATAAGCCTTTAGGCCTTTGGGATGCTGTGAATAGTGCAGACAAGTACAATAATAAAAACAAATATATGTAGCTTTTACTCGCGGCTTCTCTCGCATTTAAGTCATTAACACTAGATTTACCAGAGCAGTCAAAATGACTGGTCTTGCAAGATCAAATTAAAATTCCAACTGCGTGTAACATTTTCTTTAATTCCTCTAATCTTCTTTAATCTATAACAGAAGAATATATACTTAATAAAAAAATATATACTTTTTTTGGTTTTGGTAGAAATAGGTATATTTAAGCTGGTAAATCTAGTGTTAAATAAGCATCAGATATCATTTCAATAAAACTATACTCAATATTTTACTATAGTCAATTGGAAACTATAGTAAAAAAATATTATTAGTTTTTAAATAAAAAGTATCCTATGTTACTTCTAGTGCCTCCAAAAATATGTGTACAAAGTTTCATGATGATCGGTTAAGTAGTTGTTGCATGAAAACGTAACAAACAAACTCACATTAACATTTATAATATTAGTAGTTGATATATACATATATCAACTACTCAATAATGATTGGCTCGTATTTGAATCGATTGTACCGTTGTTATTACTACCCTCATGTTATCTGAAAATTGAATTAATTTTTTCATCATTTTTAATGGTTATCCATTTTCAACATCATTTTAAGAAAAAAGTATTTCGTTTTAATAATTTTATACGAATTTCAACTGTTTTTGAAAGGCTATTTATTTATAAAGCCTACCTACAAAATTACATTAGAACTACATATTATAAAAAGGACTACTATTATATAAACTAAATGAAATTTTAATTATAAGATAGGACGGCATACTCAAGGTGATAAAGGGATAGATACTGCACTTCTAATAAAATTACTAAAATACATAAAAATAAAAAACAAGAACCAAATAGATGTAAGGAAGAGAGGGGAGAGAAAAGAAAATAATCTAGAACTGTAATTGTCAAGTTTCTTGTGGTCTTCTCGTCATACGCCTTTCCGAAGCCATTGTAGAGTCTAACGATAAGTAAGCGCATATAGTATATGTAGTATAGCGTATAGTGCCTATTTTTACTTTTGTTTAAAAATTTCGCCACAACTACGCGATACTAAACCGCATATATAGTTTTAATTACTATTAACGTATTTTTTATGAGAATTTAATCCCTTAATGTGATAATCCCGTAGATATAGGTAGTGTAATTTAGATGATATTAAAAAAGAGTTTATTATCTAATAACATTATGATATTACTATTATTATAAGAGAAAGAGAGGCAGTACGTTGTGGAAATAATCATAGTAGAGGCTGTTAGGTACAGTCGCATGCAGTAATTCTAAGTTAATAGCTATGTTGATAGCGAAACAGCAGTGAATACGACGCATAACGCCAACACATTCCACGTTTTGCCTTCTGTCCGCAATTTCTGTTGTGTACAACAAAATGCACTAGTTTTTGTATATAATTATATACATCACTGTACCTTTTTACACTAATCGATACTCAATATAACAACGAATAATCTACACAAACAAACTATGCACAACTTTAAATAGCTCTCCCGTGAAAGCCTACTATGTTATAAGGACCCGGCGATATATTTCAGTTCATACGTATTTTTTATTCTCATTATATTTGATACCATGGCCTAAGACAGTCATTCTCAAAGTGTGTTCCGCGGAACCCTAGGGCTAAAATACTGCAAAAATACCTATCACAGGGAGATTATAAGGTTACATCTAAATATTCCAACTAAATATTACATTGCAATATGATTATTCATAAATACATATAAATCAGTTTTTTATAATTATATTATATTAAGGCTTTTCCAGGCCAAAAAAGTTTGAGAACCGCTGGCCTTAGAGAAGCTCTTAAAAGAAATAAAAACAAATGTCAAAAAAGGTACGTGATTGTTCATTGGTGGCATTTATTTGAATATCATTATAGTACTTTATTTCACGGATAGATGGCGCTTAGAGGGGTTTGGTCACGACTAAAGTATATGCCTTGTAAGAAATTAGAATAAAACTAGTTTACCTATCCTCCATTGTTACTAAACTAGGCTTTACCCAGATCCCGCCCTTTTGGCAGAATTGGTCCGGTCGCTTCACATAACAGCCGTAAGGCTAACAGCAGTAATCCTGAAAAATAAACCATGTAAACAGTGTTAACTGATAGTAATTGTAAAGTTTAAAACAAATATACCTAATGATGTTTCTCCTCCGACTTTAGCAACAATTTAGTTTGATTAACACTAGAACTACTAACCGGTCAATATGACCGGTTTCAAAAATTCTTCACAAGACTTTTATATACAACCCTACTCGTTATTTTTTGTAAACGATTCTATTATTTACAATTCTACAATCAATTTATTGAATTATATTTAATACTTTGCACGCCATTTTTGACCGGATGGTAAAAATAGGTCATATTGACCGGCTCGTAGTTCTAGTGTTAAAAACATTATAAAATAGAAATTTTGTACTTTGTGAGCGCAAGTATAAGATAGGGTATATTATCAAATTTTTAACAATATTTTATTTTAGTTGCAGAAGCCGACTACACGCTGGACGACTCGTTTTGGAGCGAAGAAAATCCAGTCGGTGAGTTATTTTGCTACATCTACTTTTTTACCCTAAAATTGATAAGACTCGATATAGGTACCTATATATAGTGAAAGAAGAATAGCCCATTTCGCAGTACAAATGGACGGTGTATAAATTTTGTTTCAATGAATCTCAGCGTAGTTGATTTGGTGCCAAGATTTATTTTATGGTTTGTTATAAAATATTACTGTACATATTCACTGACTGTAACGGCTTAAAGACACCAATAGGATTCCAATTTGCCAATCGAATAAGTATTTTGGATTTTTTTTTTTTACTATAATAAATAAGTTAAGTTTTGTACAAGTAAAAAGGAAATGAACTCAAAGGATGCAAAGGTTTAGAAATATTGTTTTAAATTAATATAAAACGCCTGAATAATATTATATAAAAGACAATTATTGAAATCGTTGCAAATAAAACCAAAATAGTTTCTGAAACTGAAATTAAATAAATTATATTTTACGTAACTTTTATAAATTTCTACATTAACGTGGAGTTGTCAAAACGAGAATAGACAATCGCGACACGACCATAGACTATAACGTGCGAAGCGCGGGATATTTAAAATATAGTTCCTGTACATATACCTATGTGGCGGTCGATTCTACAAGCCGAAAATACTTATTTAAGAAGATTTGAGGTTTTGACGTTTAGTCTGTCAGTGTCATCTTTCTTGTTTTCTTCTGATCTTTTGATTGCCACAATGCATTGTGATAATTATATTTTAATCCGTAAAAATCCGCACTATTATTTCACGAAAGTATCTCTAAACCTATATTTTTTAACACTAGGTTTACGGACGTTTTCTATATACCTACTTCTACTAAAACGCGTCAATTTGACGCATATCGTAGAGATAGGTATACCATATAGACAAGTTCAGTAATTAAACACTTTTAAAGAAAATAGACTTCAATATATATTTCCCTCGATCAATGAATAAAAGTCATACAAAGAGATAAAATAAAAATTTAAACAGTTTTTGGTAATTATCTGATAAAAGCCAAAATGCGTCAATATGACGCGTCCCGTAAACCTAGTGTTAAATATGTTTAACATATCATATTCGAAGTACTTTGTCTACATGTAATTCAAGTAATATTTGAAACACAAAGGATATTGGCAAACAGGACTTCCTTTAATAACCGTCAACGTTTCAACGTCAATCTTTAGTTACACAGCCTTAATTGGGAAATATGTGTGGAAACTGAATAGTACCTCATTTTTAACCATTCTTTTTGTTGAAAGTTACTTACATTGGGCATGAAAAAAGAAGTTAAGTATTAGACAGTAAAAGTTATTTTATTAATGAACTAGCTTTTACCCGCGACTTCGCTCGCATTTAAATCATTATTAATAAGTATCAGAGATCATTTCAATAGAAATGAATCAATATGATTCCAAACAGCTGAAACTATAGAAAAAATCATTTTTAAAAAAATATGTAAAGGAGAGTTGAAACTATGATGCAAAATTGAATTATATTTTTTTAACAAAAGAAGTATCCTATGTTACTTCTAGTACCTCAAAAAATATGTGTACAAAGTTTCACGATGATCGGTTAAGTAGTTGTTGCGTGAAAACGTAACAAACAAGCTCATATTCACATTTACAATATTAGTAGGGATTTAGAGACTGAAAAGTGCCTGAACATGCATAGACGCCCTCTAGTGAAAATTTGTGTAAAACAAAAGCGTGTCGTAATTCCCGAGTTAGATATAAATAAATATATAACTAATTTAAAACACTTTATGCGTCGTTTCGAACGTTTTGCAGCCATTCGTGTTAGCTCTAGTGCAGAGTATTGTAGTTTGAAGCCAGTGGGCTTATCACGAATTTTAGTCTGGCTTTCGAACCGAGTTCGCTTCAAGCGATTTGTATGGAAATTTGACGGATTTGGAACTACAATATTTTAGATACTCTTTGTTAAATTTCGAACGTCTCGAACTTTCGTTCATTTGATAGATTGCTGGTGCTCGTTAGTCGTTAGTAAAAATTCATGATCCCGATTGCTAACGGATCCGTTTTACTTGTGACAGCTCGATTCGAAAGCCAGACTAAATTCGTGGTAAGCCCACAGTTATACGTGTGTTTATTTATATATTAAGTTACCGACTCTATAAACTTTAAAGTTAAAAAAAGCCACGACAAAGAGAATGTTTATAAAACAAATTATATGCGGTCTCGTTAAATATTTTCATATGTATGTCGTTTAGAGAGCAAAGAGGATTTAGTTTGAGCTTTGATCCTTCCCGACCGCATCAAAGAACTTTATTAGTCGTTCCATAATTGAATCGTGGGGGCAACATTTTAGTGGTTTCACTACTCCGAAGTGGGGTGCTCATCTCTCAGCATGTGATCATATATCAAACGTTTACATCTACCATATATCAGAATCACTGATATATATTTTTAATTATACTTGATATTCAATATGGCGGCGATCTAAAAATACAAGCCCACCTAGTTAGAGAGCTCGCCATATATTGTTTTTTTTTTGAAACCATATTGTCTTTAATTTCAACATTTTTATAGCAAGAAAAATATTTCTGAATTCAAATTCAATTTTATTGTTAATTATTTTATGTACAGGCCAGAGGCGGCTCGTCCTAAAGAGCGCTGGTGCAGTGCACTCCCACGAAAATTACAGAAGTAATCTATATTTCTTCATAATACATACTATCCTTACATTACATTCATTCTATTCTACTATGCCTATACAATAGTATATTATATTACCTATATCTACGCCGCTGTAATATAAGTTCTGTAATTTTCGTGGGAGTGCACTGCACCAGCGCTCTTTAGGACGAGCCGCCTCTGCTACAGGCTATGATTGACGAGTTTCTTGTGGTCTTCTTTTCGTCATACGTCTTTCTGAAGTCACAGTAGAGTCTGACTATAAGCAAGCGCACGCCGTTAGTGCCTATGCTAATAAACTAATTTCATTACGTTTTTATTATACAGTCTCGTTTAATAATTAATTTTGAAAGGTTATTCTTGTTAATTTTAGTATCGTATGTTATATATTTCGATTGGAAGCACGCAAGTTATTTTTATTGTAAAATAAGATGAGATATTTGTACAATAATAAAAAAAAACAATTTCACGAATACATTTACCAAGTGTAATTAAAATTACAAGATCAGAATCACTTGAACATTACAAATTACATTGTAACAAATATTGTTTATTTCTTTTGTTTTATACGCGAGAGAAATTGTTCTTTTATTCTTATTTCAAAGAAAATGTATTTATTGTTTTCATTTTTAGCGCAAATACCGATATTGCGCAGTTCAATGCCTATATATATATATATATATATATATAAATGAATGTTTGTATATCCTTTATAGAATCGCAAACTATGCATTTGATTAAGTTTAGCAAAGTTGTTGTGCATGAGCCCACGATATGACCCACCAATTTTCGACGTATGGCGCCACTGTCATTCCAATGAATTTCATATATTGTCGTGACAGTTCATGACAGCTCACATTGAACAGACAATATTGTGATCAAATGAACAAAATCAATAAAATAACTCAAAACGAATTAAATATTCGTGTAAAGTCTTTCCTTCAAATTTATTTCAGTTGGTGGCGTGCGCAGGGTACAGCTAGTTGTTTATAGGTATATTTAGAAATTATTTTCAGTCGAATTTCATACGAAATTTCCTCATCAAATTATGTTATGCTACACGATTAACATATTTACATGTATTCGGAATACAAGCAATGGGTTTACAACGTTCGCCCCACGACACGCTCGGCTTGGCATTTACATCTGAATGGGCCACTCGAAATCGAGGGTAGGGTTGTATTCCAGAATCAATAACTTTAGTGTTAAAACGAAGCGTGATTTACACGTTACGTGTCGTTATGTTTGCTGCCTACGCTACGGGTTACGGTAATAACTCAATTGAACAAATTTTCATTTAACCCTTAAATGGACAATGTTGTTTTTAAACAACACTCATATTATTGCAAAAAAAAGTATAGTAAATTCATGTCTAGATTTTTTTACTCATTTTTCCTAGACAGTAATACATGTCTATTACACAAATATATTTTTTTAAAACGTGAAACATAAATTGTCCATTTAAGGGTTAAAATTATTGCTTTTATTAATGACTTTAGATGTCTTTATACTAAATAATTTTAACAAGTTTCTTGTAGTGTTCTCGTCATAGGCCTTTCTGAAGTTATGGTAGAGTCTAACGATGAGCAAGCGCACGTCTTTAGTGCCTATGTTAAATATTCTAACAATGTTGAGTATTGGCATTGTCGACTTACATACTAATGTCATAATAATATATAATAAATCTACTATGATGTAGAAGAATAGCTGCTGTATAGGGGCATTGTCATTCTATTGTATGCCTAAGGATAAACATATACTATTATATATTAATGTATATATACATTTATATTTAGTGTTATTAAAATAATATAGCGTAGCCATTCTCTAAGTGGTGTTCCGCGGAACCCTAGGGCTAAAATACTGCAAAAAATACCTACCAAAGGGAGATTATAAGGTTACATCTAAATATTCCAACTAAATATTACATTGCAATATGATTATTCATAAATACATATAAATCAGTTTTTTATAATTATATTAAGGCTTTTTCCTTCGCCAAAAAAGTTTGAGAACAGCTGATATAGCGAATCACTTACATATAAATATAATATAAAAGAGCGTCCAAGTAAAGTAAAGGATGATGGATGAGGAATTGGGGGCACCTCCGGCTTCAGGTCAGGGCAGGAACAAAGTGTTTTGTGGTCAAGGAGTGTGCTCTCTCAAACCCTATTCATGCGACGAGTTACGCGAGTTGAGATTTTTATTTTACATTTTGCATACGTACCAATCTATCTATACTTATTCAATATGTCATATATGTGTCGCTTTTGAAACTAGATTTTTTATAGTTGACTAACTACCCCCTTACCCTCCCCCCCTTCCTCCCTCTTCCCCCTCAAGTTAGGATAAAATTAAAATAAAGACAAAAGTGCACCATATCTCATTCATTATTATTCCTATACTAAAATAATGTGGTTATTATTAACTTTTAGTCGCTATTTTCTTAACCATATCCCCCCCTCCACCTCCCCTCCTCCTCCTCCCCCTCCCCCCCACACACATTGCTTAAACGCGCCTCATGGGTGAAGACAGTCTGAAGAGATGAACGTACTATATACCATCATACTGACCCAATAACCATCTACAGTTTGTCTACTTCTCTTTAACATGGACATCGCTACTGGCCCGAATATAAATATACCTCCAAATAGAATGATGACGTCACATAATCCCCAATTTACTTGCGTACACTCACTGAATCATGATGTATCACACTGAGGCAACACAAACATTGGGGGATAACGAATATTTTGCTGAAAAAATCAAAGATGGATGATCCCCATACTGCCATCTCTATTAAATTATATATAAGTAAATTATTTATAACTTAAGACATTATTTCCGTTATTATTTCATAGGGTATGCCACTGTGTCCCGTTTAGGCAGGCATAGTGTTGGTTAACTAGAAAAAAATTCATCAAAGTGAGTTAATTTTAGAATTTTGGAATAATAAAACAATATATTCAATATGGAGTCCTTTTCTCTTAAAATACATTAAGCCGCACAATTGAACACTATTCCATGCCATATATCCGTTCCACGTTTAACCCTAACCCGCGGAACGTGTTGTGGTGCTCCCTCAGCGCTCTATCGCTAAATGCAGCCGCATGCATAATGTACTCGTCATCTGCGTATTGCCGCGAGCGCTTCACTCCGCTGCATTCGCTGAATATTACTAAAACCATATAGGTACATGAAAATTTGTCATATTATTCTAAGAGGTCTGCGTTAATATTATTTCTCGTACGATTTGTTTTGTATAATGATTTATGATTTCGCTTTAAAAATATTTACCTTTTACCTACCTAAAAATATTTATTTCAATATTATTCACTCTTTTATACATTAGTACTATTATATGATGCCATACTAGACCCTATCAACGAAGTCAAGGTTAATTCATTTTATTAAATTCTTATAAAGACACTATAAAAAATAAATAAATGGTTTTAGTTGCAATGTTAATAATTAAAAGTTTTGTAAGTGATGGGTCCCACGTGACAGGCAATGCCTAGTGTGGGACCATCGAAAACTATATTATGTAATATTATTCTTAAGTAATTAAATAAATATACTAAACTAGCGGTCCGGTACGTGCTTCGCTACGTATAAAGTGAAATTTTTAAAAAAATTAATTGGAACATCAAATTCACGCATCAAACAGCATAAATGACATAAAAAGTTTCAATTACTGTCAACACTGAAAATAGTTTCAATTTGACAGCACAATCCGCCATTTATTGAATTAATTTGTTACGAAAAATGTGATAAATGAAGAACCGCTCTACCGATTCTGTGCAAACTTCACATAAACCGTCTACTAAATAGTCCGAATAAAGCCTAAACATTTGGTATGGATAGGTGAGCCCGTTCTTGAGTTATAAAATTACAACCAAAATTGCCACTTATTTTTATATATATAGATAACGATAACAATATATAGTACATACATATGATCGTAAATACAAATCATTAAATTGATAACACTTTAGTTTCTACAATAATATATTATGACAAGTACTACAAATAAACTGTAATAATCAGACTTATAAATTAGTGTATTAAAATTCGATTGTTTTTTAGAGTACTTAATATAAATTGAAACTTTTGACGTTTTAGATTTTCAGAACGGTTTGGACGCACATCAATCAAAATAACTTTTTCGCTAATAATTAATTCCAAAATCGATTCATAATCATAAAGAAACGTTAATTAGCTTTATTGATTGCGTCGTTTTTTTTATAATTTTATAACTTTACTAGCTTCTACCCGCGGCTTCGCTCGCATTTAAGTCATTAAGTATCAGAGATCATACTAACTAATTTTTTTTTAAATTAAAAGTATCCTATGTTACTTCTAGTACCTCCAAAAATATGTATCAAAGTTTCATGATGATCGGTTAAGTAGTTGTTGCGTGAAAACGTAACAAACAAACTCACATTCACATTTATAATATTAGTAGGGATTTTGTTCGATTATAAGAGTACCAAAGTAATTCGTACTCAAGACCAAATTATTGCTTATTGTACCAATTAATACCTCAAGAAAAACAAAAGAAAATCAGTCACACCAATATAAGTCCCTTAACACTAGAACTACCAACCGGTCATTATTCAGAGAGGATCCTCTTTACAGAAAACTTGAAATTAAAATTCTAATTCGAAATTCGAAAATCGATTATCTCTACTTAATATTTTGTTAGCGAAATAAATTAAATGCTCAATTCAAATAAAATAATATAATTAAATATAATAATATCTCGCTTTCTAATGAAGACATTACTGAGGGTCTAACAGTTAGACTCTAACTAGACTAGACTCTACCTTCTAGTCTTAAATACAGACAGAACACATTCGTCTCTTCATGCAGGCATAGTGGAACTGTTGTACAAAGCTTAATTACTTTAGATATTATCGGACGGATTGTTTAAACGACATTTCTGCTGGCAGTAGAGCGATCTACTATACCGGGTTCAATAATTTAAAATAAACGCATGTAACATTGTAAAAATTGTAAAGTCCTTTTTCAGCGATATATGAGTATGGGATACTAATTTATAATGCAAAGTGTTTCAGATTGTGGGGGCTTCAGGACAAAATATAATTAAACGGGGTACGTGCGCCGCGATAGCTAATATGTAATAATGCTACACTCTCTCGTTTTGGAAAATTAGCCTAATAAATCATAACCGTGGACTGGGTGCGAAGGGTGGACCGCCCCCTTGTGAAACTCGTGTACAAATTTGTGACTTGAAATTTGATTAGATAAAACTGGCTGCAAAGGTTCGAATTTACCAAAATAAGTGCGATATCAGTATCTTAGTGAAGCGATTGATACATTTCAAATATTAGAGTGGTATAGGCATTACCCCAGTATGCCGTCCTGGGGAAGTACCACCACTTTCAAGCGGAACACCCTGAAGTGACCTTGGAAGTAGCTGGGATAACGAGAGAAGTGTGCCCTGTTAATTTGGACAGAACACATTCGTCTCCTCAAGCCAGCATAGTGGACATCTGTCTGTGGTAACAGTTGTCTATGCTCATGAACCGCACTCTAGCTTAACGTCAGGCGGAGTGTGATCATATGCTGGGCTATCAATAAAAAAAATTATTATCAAAAAATCATTAAAATATTTGGAACTAATAATTTGACAATTTTAAAATTGCTATCATAGCGTGTCGATTATAAAGAATTCGTCTTCCATTTTCTTTTGTTTTATTTATTTTTTTCTCTAAAAAAAACAAATGAAATGTGAATAAAAATAAACGCGTCGAAACGGAGGAAAACATATTTTTTACCTTAATTTAATTTATAATAGATTAATTGTGAGAGACATCCACGTATCGCATTACGAAAACATTTCACGATTTTTGTCCAGAATATTTTATTCGGAACACGACACGGCCGATCATTATCATCAAACAAAGTGAATGTAATTGTAAAATAATATTATTGTCAACATTTTAACACTGTATCTCCTATGACAATTGATTATCTGGACCAGAGGCGGCTCGTCAAAAAATAAGCGCAGTGCACTCTTGATCCACGAAAATTACAGAAGTAATCTATATTTCTTCATAATACATACTATCCTTACATTACATTCATTCTATTCTACTATGCCTATACAATAGTATATTATATTACCTATATCTACGCCGCTGTAATATAAGTTCTGTAATTTTCGTGGGAGTGCACTGCACCAGCGCTCTTTAGGACGAGCCGCCTCTGATCTGGACTACTTATGTACAAATAAATTATTTATTGCAAAAAAAATTTTTTTCACATAGGCTTAATGCTCTTTATTTTTAATAATTGTATTACTATTATTTTTAAGGTTTAAGACATTTAATTCGGTACCTACTCAAAAAGAATTACATAAATTCACTTAATTGAGATAAAATTTATAAATAAACACACGTAGACTTTTACGATTTGACGATTTTTAAAGCAATGAAGGATTTATTATTATTATTATTATATATCTATAAACAATAAGCTTTTACCCGCGGTTTCGCTCGCGTTTCAGGCATAGAAATGAATCAATATGATTCCAAACAGCTGAAACTATAGTTAGTCGGAAACTATAGTAAAAAATAAATATTTTTTTAAAATAAAAAGTATCCTATGTTACTTGTAGTACCTCCAAAAATATGTGTACAAAGTTTCATGATGATCGGTTAAGTAGTTGTTGCGTGAAAACGTAACAAACAAACTTACATTTACATTTATAATATTAGTAGGGATTTACAAACCAAACACATATATAATGTCCATATACAAACAAGCAGACACCTACACTCAAAAATAAATGCCTATTTATTTTTATAATATCATATTTACGTGTACAATTTATTTATAAATACCCACAAAGAAGAAAAATTGACCGGAAATCAAATTTGAAATCTCTACGTAATAAAGATCGATATATGTTATATTTATATTTGTCCCTTTTGCTCTTCGATAGGCCCCACTGGTGAAAGCAACCGTACGTGAATCGCGCTGAAAAGAACCGTTGACCTGTTTGACATCAGAAATTAATTACCCGCCCCTTTGTTTTGTTACAATCTCATGCCTAACGTTTACACAAAACTAGCTTTTAACCGCGGCTTCGCTCGCATAAAATAATAAAGTGGCATCTAAATACAAAAATGACAGACGAAAATAAAAATATATATAGAAAAATAGCAAACAGCTGAAACTATAGTAAAATATATATATATATTTCAATAAAAAGTATCCTATGTTACTTGTAGTACCTCCAAAAATATGTGCACAAAGTTTCATGATGATCGGTTAAGTAGTTGTTGCGTGAGAACGTAACAAACAAACTCATATTCACATTTATAATATTAGTAGGGATACATTGTCATAGGTAACCTAATGTACATACTATACGTATTACATAGCATTTTGATTATTTTCTTTTGTTTATTGCAATAACTTCAATAATCTATGTCATGAAAAAATTTACACAAACAAACTATGCTCAATTTATAGATGCTATAATATTAACGAATTTATACCTAACTAGCGGCCCATTCCGGCTTCGCACGGGTGGACATTTATTTTATTTTAAAATAAATAAATAAATAAATAAATAAATAAAATAAATATTTAGAATTTTATGGCTATTTTTGGCAGCCTTAGGTTACATTATTGTAGTTTTAGTAAGGATTTTTAATTTTTTCCTGTAATTTATATAGCCTATATTGATCAGTGATAATGTAGCATTCAAATGGTGAAAGAATTTTTGAAATTGGTCCAGTAGTTTTTCAACCAATTCGTTACAAGCATACAAAAATATAAATCTTTCCTCTTTATAATATTAGTATAGATATACATAAGAAATGCCTTGAAAGACAAAACTTTGGCAGTCGTGGCCCAATTAGAACCAGCAATGTTAATATTTTGCAGCGATTGTCGCGGCCACGAGCCCACGAAATATGTATTTTATAAATTTGCATAGTGCACTTGTGAGCTAACGAATTGGACTTGGCACCAGTCGCCAATTTAAACAGGTCTCAATGCGCACTGAATATATTATGGACAATCGATAACTAACTTTTCTATGTGCTTGTTCCATTTAAATATTTTCCTATAAATATTCAGCTCGGTCCTTTAACATGAACTGTGGGCTTATCACGAATTTTAGTCTGGCTTTCGAATCGAGCTGTCACAAGTAAAACGGATCCGTTAGCAATCGGGATCATGAATTTTTACTAACGACTAACGAGCACCAGCAATCTATCAAATGAACGAAAGATCGAGACGTTCGAAAATTAACAAAAAGTATCTAAAATATTGTAGTTCCAAACCCGCACGCGGTGGCGCTGCTCAAATTTCCATACAAATTGCTTGAAGCGAACTCGGTTCGAAAGCCAGATTAAAATTCGTGATAAGCCCACTGATAATGATTTAACATACACGTTTTTATTGGTCAACTATTACCACGGCATTCATATTTGCTTTTAAAGTTTGCGAATAACCTAAAATAACATTACATTCTTAAATCCAAATGTTAAATTTTGCCTCAAGCTTTCTCAAGTGACAGATAGATGGAGCCACTGTTGTTTTAGAGTGTCGAGAAGTTTGGTCTTTCGGTAGAGTCAGAATTAAAAGCATTTTTAGGATTGTGTTTGAAATAAGTAAAGAAGCGTAAACGTGACATATGTACTAGAAATGATTTTCAGTCTCACTTAGTTTCATGTCTTATTCAATTCAATTGTCTTAGTCTAATTCACGATCTCGTCCGAATGAAAGAAAAAGACAAAATATCTATACTAATATAATAAAGAGGAAACATTTGATTGTTTGTTTGTATTGAATAGGCTCAGAAACTACTGGACCGAATTGAAAAATTCTTTTACCATTAGAATCCTAAATTATCCTTGATGAACATAGACTATATAATATTTTCAAAAACGTTAGGGATCCATATGAAAACTTCAATAATGTAACCCAAAGTGTGAAAAAAAAACATTATACTGCGCACGCTGCGGAAATTATTGACAATAGAGCAAAGTGATGTACTACAGTTTTATAGAGGACATCAATATCTACAAAAAAAATCTGCGATACCATATGTCTAACTATTACAGTTATGTCACAATAACTGCTTTTTCATGTTAAAATATGCAATAATAATATCTAACGACCATGACTTTTGCAACTTGATACAAAGATGAAATTTGCTTCAGGAGGTAATAGTTAATAAATAGCTATAGAACAGATATATTTTATAGGTATTTTCTGTTGATTGAAACAAATAATGAAACATCATTGAACTAGGCTTTATTATCTTATGATATATTTTATTTGTTCAAAGGAAACAATAATCTTGACATTTATTAATGAAAAAGAACTCTTTCTTCCAAAAAAAAAACACAATCTTTACGAAATAAAAATAAAACAAGCAATTAAAGCAATTTTATAATTTTGAAATCAAATGCTAAAAGAAAAATAATATCTGGAAGGCATATTACGTTGACAGTGTTTTTGTTTAATTTTTTTTTTTTTTGGAGGGGAGTCTACCCTTTCTTAATGGAGGAGAAGATCCGAGTTTTTCTTTTAATTGGAGAAAAATAATATCCTGCTTTATTTTTGCCGGGACTGTCGTTTCTTCTGTTTTATATAAAATTGACTTGTTTAAACTTTAAAACGTTGGGTTATAATAAATAAATAAATTCTTTATTGCAAGAAAATAGTAATATTTTTCACATAGGCGAGCTTAATGCCGTCGGCATTATCTACCAGCTAACCTTTGTCGATGTGAGCGGTGATATTTGGTGCAATGAAAATAATAACTAAATATACACAATACATACATTACATAAAATAATAAATAATAATATATACATACATATTTATGAAGAAAGGTTATATCTAAGTGAATTAAATAAATAATATAATCATTGAATACACTAAAAATGTCACAAAGAACAAGGTCGCAACGCTACGGCATAAGTCCAACTGAACCAATACCTTTTAGTCAGCCATTAACGTTTTCCGTTATGCGACCTACTTCTGTATTTAAAATCAATTGAATTGAAATTCTTTTGTTTATCGATTTATTTTCAGATGTCTATGAGCGAAATAAGACAATGGTTTGCGATCATATTTGAAAAATGAAACTCATTATTTTTGATCGTTGGGAATTAAAAAGCAAAAAATAAGATATTATATGAGTTAGGACAAATTTTCAAATTCAAATTTATTTATTTGCCATAAACATGGTTAGTAACATAGGTCTTAAAATAATGATAGTTGTCGTCGACAGAAAAGAGGTTGCGGCGGCAATGTAAATAATGTATATATTTTTATAAAGAAACATGTCAATTTAAAATTTAAAATGAAAGAATGGATGAATGCGAGAGACGAGCGAATGGGATTTCGATGTTGGTTGCGAAAGGGAACGGATGTTTGTGATTAGATTATAAGGAATAATATAATGTAAATAGAATTTTAAAGAGTTTCATTAAAGATATACAGTCCACTGCTCAATTGGCTACAATAGTAGTATCACATATTTTACATAATATATTATATATGGCATGCAAATAATTCATACAATTAAATTTTACTGTAATAGAAATGTCAACCTTAATGTCAAATTAAATTTAAACTTACGAAACGTCACTCACAAATTCACCAATGAAATAAATATATTTAAATTATCAATGTCTCTTATAACTGTAGGTAAATGGTTTTTTATTTGTTTTGCCACAAAATCGAACGCAAGATATAATATTAGGCGTTTAAATATGAAATTGCCGATTTAACTAACTGTCCACTTTAAATTGTAATTGATAACTAAACTGTTCTAAATTTAAAAAAGAGAACAAATGTCTTTGTTCGACTTTCAATTGTTTTTATATTTAGCTTTTAAACTGAAGATGGATACGTCGAAAATTCAAATAATCAGGATAAATACTTTGATTAAGTAAATTTCAGAACAAAACGGCAATTTTATATTTTAATCCCTAATATATTAGGTATTTAGTGCATATAATTTAAATTAAATTAGTAAACAAAATTCAACATGACCATCGAGGCGGTCAAAGCGGCATTGTGCAGCATCCGAGTTGCAACTGGGCCACCGGGAGAGCTTCCCGTACATAATCCTTGGAGCATCCTACTGTAGCAAGTAGAGCGAACTGTATGTTGCTGCGGATAATTTTTGAAATTAATATAATGATTGTAGTCAATAGAGTAAGTGGACTGTATCAATGAAAACTCTTAAAATTCTATTTACACTATATTACCAATCTCTTATAATCTCCCTCGCGTTCCTCTTTTCTTTCATTCCAAATTCAAATTGACAGTTTTATTTATAAAAATATATACACTATTAACATCGCCGCCGCAACCTCTTTTCTGTCGACGACAATGATACTTTGGAAGGCTTTTTAACCTTTGACTACTGAGGTGGGGGCCTCTCAGGTTTTGATTTTGTTGATTTTCAAAAATAATTTTTTTTTATTCTTGCTGATTTATGATCTCATGTGATTTCTAAACTTTGAAATGATAGTTAATTATATACAAACAAATTATAAAAAATAAATGTATTCTACTTAAATACATCCACTGAAACTAAATATTAAACACTAAACCTTGAAGATTTTTAAATACAAGCACATATATATACGGGACTCTGATACAGTAGCTAAAAGTTAAGTTAATAACCTTTTCGTCAAAAATATGTACCTACTGTTTTTAAACAGCGCCACCTATAAGCGAGTAGCGATGTTAGAACTTTTAAAAAAAGATATCAATACTCTAGTGTTTTTTTAAAATAAATTATGAATATCGCCCTAATAAATGGAACGCATTAAAAGTAACCAGATTCCAATATGTGCATATACTCTAAAAACCGACAAATACTATCAATAATAGTGATATTCGTTAAAAATCAGTCTCTCTAGGTCAGCGGTTCTCAAACTTTTTTGGCGAAGGAAAAAGCCTTAATATAATTATAAAAAACTGATTTATATGTATTTATGAATAATCATATTGCAATGTAATATTTAGTTGGAATATTTAGATGTAATCTTATAATCTCCCTTTGATAGGTATTTTTGCAGTATTTTAACCCTAGGGTTCCGCGGAACACACTTTGAGAATAGCTGCTCTAGGTTTATTGTAATCAAATAGAATTTGTTAATGCGAATATAGTTTAGCAAAATCGCTTGCACCATACCAGGCAATGCGATTTCCAAAAATTATTGTAAAGGTACGTATTATACGCACAATCAGTGGCTTGACTGATCTTTCGCCTGTTTATTCCTTTATTTATTGACGCGACCAAACCGCCGGACGTTCTTAAACAACAGTACCGCCATCTACTAGCGCCGATTGAAAGCTCCAACCTGTGATGTTATATCTCTCACATTGCTGGTCTTTTTTATTTTAGTTTTATTACTATATTTATTAACCCGACCAAACCGCCGGACGTTCTTAAACAACAGTACCGCCATCTACTAGCGCCGATTGAAAGCTCTAACCCGTGATGTTATATCTCTCACATTGCTGGTCTTTTTTATTTTAGTTTTATTACTATATTTATTAACCCGACC
Source organism: Tineola bisselliella (assembly GCA_028551675.1). Classification (NCBI taxonomy): domain Eukaryota; kingdom Metazoa; phylum Arthropoda; class Insecta; order Lepidoptera; family Tineidae; genus Tineola; species Tineola bisselliella. The sequence goes on from JAPWLS010000343.1 coordinate 168,378, forward strand.
AAACCGCCGGACGTTCTTAAACAACAGTAGCGCCATCTTTTAGTGCCGATTGGAAGCTCTAACCCGTGATGTTATATCTCTCACATTGCTGGTCTTTTTTATTTTAGTTTTATTACTATATTTATTAACCCGACCAAACCGCCGGACGTTCTTAAACAACAGTAGCGCCATCTTTTAGTGCCGATTGGAAGCTCTAACCTGTGATGTTATATCTCTCACATTGCTGGTCTTTTTTATTTTAGTTTTATTACTATATTTATTAACCCAATAAATGAATAAATAAATAAATAAATTACTAGCTGTTGTCAGTGACTTCGTTCGCGTACTAATAAAGATATAAAGTACTATGAATTAACGTAATATTTCTTAAAAAAACAAAAAACTGACAGCACATTTGACCGCCAAAATTAGACATAGACATCGAATTGTATAAACTTAAAATAAAATGAAATATTTCTTAAAAAAACAATTGAAAATATTCTATAGCCTATGTTCATCAGGGATATTGTACGATTCTAATGGTAAAAGAATTGTTCAAATCGGTCCAGTAGTTTCGGAGTCTACTGAATACATACAAACAAACAATCAAATGTTTCCTCTTTATATATTAGTATAGATTATATTATACATATGGTGAAGTGGGGTCCGTACAACATGACAATTAATTTTTTTAATAATAATGTGCCAAGAGTGATTAAATATAATTAAAAATAAATTAAAAACATATTTGGAATTAAAATGCTTCTACAGTAATACCCCGCTTTACGCGACCCCGTTATGCGCGGTTTCACTATAACGCGAAATTCAAATTTCGCGCTCAATTGCCCCACATTATGCGAAAGAGTGCGTATAAACATAATGTAGTCATCAACTTCTCTATGGTCGCGGGAATTTCAGTTTTTTCCGGAACGTATCACTCGCGTAAAGCGGAGCATTACTGTATTCAATTGACGAGTACTTCAATGATTCGAAATTAAACTAAATAATTAATTATTATTATTTAATTATTAATAGAAATAGTATTATTATATTGCTATTCCCTGACCGGGTGTCACATTGACACTGAATTTATGACATCTTAATTAATATAATTGTGATATCTAATAAAACAGCAATTAAAAAAGCAGGTACGTAACAAACTATGTTACTAATACTTTATAGTCCGATATAAACCGGCTTAATATAGACTAACATGTCTCTATGGTTTATTTTCTTCTTCTTATTTTCTAGTTTTTGAGTTTAATTTCAAATCTAGACCTTTATGAGTGGGAGTTTCTTACTCCAGACCTTTGTAAGCGAGAATATTTACAATAATACTTCAATGGAAATCTGAAAACTAATAAGTCGACTCAAGCGCCATCTTCCTGGACTTTTATTAACCTCTATAAGTGAGAGTGACTACTCCCAAACCTTCGTAAGCGACCTCTATGAGCGAGAATAATATTCGAGTCCCTTGAATTCTCGCTTATCCATTTACTCAGGCGTACTTCGGACGAAAATACGGACGTTTCCTACTCAGGAACACTTACGGGCGCGTAATCATTCACGAAATTACCGATTTGATAATGACTTCACGACGGATATGCTTAGGCTTATTTTACGGACGTTTGACAGGCTTGTATGCCAAAATACACGCAAGCTACAGAGGTCATGAAACTTCGGATATGCCTGAGTAGCTCCCCGGGTTCGACTGTTTTTTTCCCCTGTTTTATCAACTCTAATGTTATCCAGATATGAAGCGGCGTTGTATCGAGGCTTCTCATACAAAACACGGTCACCTACCACGCTCCAATTGCAAAGCGAACACAATGCCGACGCGTATTGCTCGCCACGCTTGGCTAGCGGGAAAGAGCGACGAACGAAGCGTATTTTCGTTTCGTTTTTATTATGAGACATAATACAAATTCCTATTTTTTGAATTATGCACGAATAAATTGATAATGTGAATGGGTTTTGTGTTTTGTTTTTCCTATTGGAACGCTTTTGAGTTGCAAATTTATTTGTTCTAAATTTAAAAACAACTTACTTATTTCAGTTTTGGGGTAGTATCAAGGCTGTAAAATAATATAGAACGTCCATATTTCAAATATAGAAGCCCTATGCACAATACTAGCTTTTACCCGCGGCTTCGCTCGCATTTAACTATAGTAAAAAATAATTATTTTTTTAAATAAAAAGTATCCAATATTACTTCTAGTACCTCCAAAAAAATGTGTACAAAGTCTCATGATGATCGGTTAAGTAGTTGTTGCGTAAAAACGTAACAAACAAACTCACATTCACATTTATAATATTATAGTTTCTGAATTCCGCCACTGCCCGATAGATGTCGTTAATCCTTCATCTCTTCATCCCATACCCATATGTTTGCTTCTTAATAAATGTCACCGCAAACAAATTGGTGATTGAAATAGCTCGGATTGGTTGAATGTAATGTTAAGTAATCGTGTTCCCATAGGGTTAGTTCAATTAAGAGCCGACGGATTGAATTTAAACTTCGAACACAGAAAGTGGGGGATTAGTTATCCTAAGCAACGCGTTGAGAAAGGGGATTTCACGAGATATGATTGACGTCTTTGTCTTCGTATATTTAATTGAACGCTTTCGTTGTGCCCCCTTTTCCGCTTTCTTCAACATCTTTCCATTTTTGACATGATTTTAGATAGACCTTTTGTTTGTTTTTCATTTGCTGCAAGTATTGAATTTTTTTCTAAGTGTTCTAATAATTACGAATGAAGTAACATAATTAAGAAGTAATATAGCTTTTATGGTTATGTTAAGGCATCGTTTCTCAACCATTTTTATGTCGCGACCCACGAAAAAGCCAAAAAGTTAAGTAAAAAGTCTTGCAACCCCGTCACTGTAAAATAATATGAAATGAAATGAAATGAAAATCGTTTATTAGCATAGGCACTAAAGGCGTGCACTTGCTCATCGTTAGACTCTACCGTGACTTCGGAAAGGCGTATGGCGAGAAGAATATCACAAGAAACTCGTCAATCATAGCCTGTACATAAAGTAATGATAATAAAATAAAATTTTAATTCAGAAAAAAAAGTGAATAACAATTTATAAATAATATTACAGTGGTTACAATAAATGTCAAACTAATAACATATATGTATATAAAATACATGTATATGTCCAATAATATGTATATAAAAATATTTAAAAAAATAAAATAAAAAAAATATATAGCTACCTATACAACATTAAAAAAAATACAGTAAAAAAAAATAAAATAATCCTTCTAGTAAGCCAACAGTAAGTCAAGCTCAAACACTAGTTTAACCACGCATTTCCATCGCTCATATAATCAATAATTCTGTAATAAGCCTTTTTAATCCTAAAGTTTAGTTTTATAACACTACACTACAATTCATTCCTTTAATAAACGAATCTTTTGTACCTTA